>NQII01010158.1:0-19402 GCA_002778355.1 Clitarchus hookeri | reverse complement strand
GCCCCCGCCACTGCAGGTAGCCGCGGACCGCCGTGTTCCCCTGGGTAATCACCCGCGGGCGTGTACTCCAGCTCTCCGCGCTTGGGGCCAGCGTCTGCTGTTTTGTTCTGGTTTACCAGTTTCAGCACTCCGTTCTGTCCGTGCGGAAATAATTGAAGGCGCCCCTCAGTTCTGCGTCTATGTAGTTCTCCTGCCTGGCTGCTATTATTTCCGCCCGCTATTCCAAAAGCTCTCAGGGTTTCATATTGTGGTCAACAGCCTGGGACAAATCGCAGCCTGGCGTGGTCATAAATACGTCTCGGCGTTCCTGCCTGCTCGCGGAGGCTGGAGTCTGTCCCTCTATTCCGGCTGGAGGTTTGTTGTTTGGTTCAGCGTTGTGGGAATACTTCAAGATCTCCCCCTGGCCGCTGCACTCGTGTTCTTCCCGCTGTCACCTGATTCCACACCGTGACGCTATTCTCCCGCATGTCCGCCTTCCCATGCAAATGGTCGTCTTGTAGGGCCGATCTGGCGCCGTTCCCTTCGTCACGGCTGCCAGGCCCTAAATCCTGGTTGGTGTCGTTCGCCGGCGAGCTTCGTTAGAGCGTGGTACGGACGAATAAAATATAGCGACGCCGCAGGCGTCAAAGTTATTCATCAAAAGATGGCCTCCTACAAAAGGTACTGCCATCATTACTGCATTTGGCCTCAATCTAGTCCATCCCATACTTTTCGTGGGTGTAGGCAAATAATTTTTGATCACACTAACCAATTGATTTTGTAAAGTTTCATCAATCTTTTCAAATAAATATGCGTAAATAAAATTTGCAAAGACAAGAAACCGTGGAAAAGNACACTAACCAATTGATTTTGTAAAGTTTCATCAATCTTTTCAAATAAATATGCGTAAATAAAATTTGAAAAGACAAGAAACCGTGGAAAATAAATGGAAAACTGATACCAATTTAAACCCCAAGGCCGGGTATAGTCGGTTGGTGGTATAGGTAATCTATTGTAAATAGTTTGTATGGCAAATTTTACGCATTTCCAAACGTCAAGTGATTTATAGTATTTCGAACGTTCGTTCATTGAACTAATCATCATTTTTTCTAATACTTCAATCATTTTTCCAAACCGTTCGGTGTCTTGCAACCAATCGTATTGATGCAAAAGCTCATCATTATATTCAAATGTTTTCAATACGAGATCATTACTGTCGTCATTTTCTGTTGACAAATACTGTTTATGATAATGTTGAATTATCTTAACGAAACGAACAATATCAGTTTCTATTGTATTCATTTGGACTATTACTCTTATTACATATTGCAAGAGTAAAGTTATAAGGCCAATTAAAAAGATTCCCAAACTTATAAATACAGGAGTACCGATTTTTTTGTGTAATTTTAAGAACAATGAGCGGTTATGATACATGTCTTATTTATTTAACAGTATTTTTTCAATAACACTTACTGGATTGGCATTTGGTTTTTCTCGAAATTTACAAAATACAATTTTATTACTATATACTTTAAATTCCAAAATTAAAAACGAATCAACCATAATATCGTCATAGGGTTCAAGTTTATTTATTTCGGGAAATATTTCGTTTAATATACCTTCGTTAATTACAATCGAATAATAAGGAAAACGTTCGTCAAATATATGTCCATCTTCAGTTTCCAAGACTTTTGGCACAAAATGTTTATATGTGGTATAACGAGTGAGATATTTCACGGTCATATTGGCTAATGGTAACCCTTGTTTTATTTTCAATTTGGGAATTTTTTTGCTCTTTAAATACTTGAAAAAGGTGATCCAATCAAATTTCAAATCTATTGTTTTTTGGTATTTTACTTTAACGATTTTGTCTTTATGAAAATGTAACTNCTTTGTGAAAATGTAACCGGCCGTCAGTAGGGAGTAAAATTGGCACGAGAGAACATTCCGATCGATGGAATGTGTTTGCATACAACTTATCCTCATTCAAACAGAACAATCCAGTTGAGTGATCAAAACGACAATGTTTTTCTCCGAGGAATGTTGTAAACCGGATTGCTTCCAAAATATCGATTTTGAAGATTGTGGGAATTTGTTTTTGGTGATTTAACAAGGCTTGTTTCATATCCACCATCGAAACATCTATTTTACCCAATACATCGATGAGAACAAAGGTCTTGTCTTTCAATTCCTCGACAAAGACGATGTAATAACCCGCCAGTTTGAAATTATGCACTTGAACTGCGGGCGAAAATGGGACAAAAAGTATATCTGGTGTGAGAAAAGCAACTTTACGTTCACCATCTAATTTATTGGCATAATATTCTGGAGGTTCGTTTACAGCAACACCTTCGATAAAAGGTCGGGTTTCCACATGATCGGGCCAGTTCCCATTAATAAAATCAGTTATTTTTCTGTATTCGCCACAATAGTCGTAAATCAAATCGTCAAATAACAGTTCGGGAAGATTTTGTATGAATGTTTCGATTGAATCACAAGATTCATTTTCAATTGTAACTCTATACGTGTTTAAGAGAGACCTTTCATTAAATATACAATCAAATGTAATTCGATTTCCCGTCTCGTTATTTGTGTAGAGGTAACGAACGATTCGAGATGTTTGTTCTAGAGTGACCAACCGTAAATCAGAAGCGTTAAGTTCGATTTCTGCGGCCTCGCTCCACCCTATAGGAATGATCTCACCCCGATAAAACTTTAATTCGACTCGCCAACCAAAGTAAACTTTAAGTTGGAATGTAATGGTACCCGATTCGTTTAAACTTCTGACTTGGATTTCAGCCGATTGAGGAATTTGAAAATAATTTCGCAAATACATCTCATCATTACCGTTTGATGATGATGACACACTATACAAAATCTTTACGAGTGAAGGTTCGGTATTTTCGATAAATTGATTAAATCTAGCTAGAGTTATAGGATACTCTACCGAAAATTCAATTTCATGATTAACATTTCGATNTTAACATTTCGAGGACATTTGGAAATCCATTCAAGAATAATTTCTGACTGGTGTTGCACGCAGTCTCGCATTTCATACCAAAGGCAATGATTTTTTGTGATTTAAATAAACCAATGCGCGATCTCATATATGGAAATACAAATGAAAAAAAAGAAAAAAGTTGGCTTCACAAACCATGTTTTCACACCATTGGGGGGGGGGATATGGCAGGGTCCCCTCAC
Organism: Clitarchus hookeri; assembly: GCA_002778355.1. Lineage (NCBI taxonomy): Eukaryota > Metazoa > Arthropoda > Insecta > Phasmatodea > Phasmatidae > Clitarchus > Clitarchus hookeri. The sequence continues at coordinate 16,222 of NQII01010158.1, read as the reverse complement.
ACCCGTCGCGATAGTGGGAAATGAAAGGCTTGTCACAGGTTTAGATTTTTTGTCAAAGTTTTTTTACTTCTTTTTTTACACACACACACCACCCCCCCTTCTCTTTTTTNCACACACACACACACACACACACACCACCCTCCTTTTTTCTCTTTTTTCCCAATGCTTTGTTGTATATTCGACTGGTAAAAATAAGTGAATATATATGAGTTGCCACAAATAAGATGTATTTTTTCAGTGATTTTTTTGATCAGTCTCTTGAATTTATTTTAAGTAAAACATTAAATTTTTTAGTGATTGTGATATTTATCCTTGTTATTATTGGTTTGTATTGGCAATTTCTAAATTCTTTACCCTCAACGGCCACAAATTTTAAACGATATTGTTCGAATTTCAGAATACCGGTTTTTGATATTTTGGAGTTGGAAAATAAAAATGATGAATGCACGAGTATTAATTNCCACCACCACCCTCCTTTTTTTCTCTTTTTTCCCAATGCTTTGTTGTATATTTGACAGGTAAAAATAAGTGAATATATATGAGTTGCCACAAATAGGATGTATTTTTTCAGTGATTTTTTTGATCAGTCTCTTGAATTTATTTTAAGTAAAACATTACATTTTTTAGTGATTGTGATATTTATCCTTGTTATTATTGGTTTGTATTGGCAATTTCTAAATACTTTACCTTCAACCGCCACAAATTTTAAACGATATCGTTCGAATTTCAGAATACCGGTTTTTGATATTTTGGAGTTGGAAAATAAAAATGATGAATGCACGAGTATTAATTTATTCGAATGTGATTCAAAATCACCGATTGCTTGTTTGAATTGCAAAGACCGTAGATCCACATGTCATCATTTCGATACAGATGTTGATTACATGGATCCTAAAACAGGCCATATTAAAATTATTCCTCGCAACGAAGATCCCAATAAAGGATATTGTTTGTATTTGGAAGATAAAGGCCAACGAACATGCACCGCTAAGAATGGTGGCCAATGGATACTTTCTTCAGAGGGTAATGATAAATACATGTGGGTTTGCAGTTGTCAATACCCTAAAATTTTTAATTCTGCAAACCTTTACGCCGATTGCAGGATATTTTCTGGTTGCCCATTCAATTCACATAGTACTAATGCCAATAATACAACCGAGTGGAATTCGTTTGATGAAATTACCTGTGAATGCGACCCCCCGCATCAGTTTAAACCTTTCTCTAAAGGAGGCCCGTTATGTACTTTACCATCGTATTTCGAGGCCAACTATGATGATGATCTAATCGACTTTGTACCAATTAGACATGATTATTTGGATTCAAAATTTGTATCTCTGTTCACCGATATTCGACAACGAAAAATACCCGATCCTTGTAAAATCGAGGCTTTGTCTGGTGAAAGGATACTCAGTGACAAGGTCGGTTCGCGAAATTTGAATGGCGCGGTGGAATGTTATTCGTATGACTCGCGGTACATTACAGTCCGTTTTGAGCGTGATTATTTACTCAATAATAATGGCCATTTTCCGAATGGAATCGTTAAGATTTCAAACTCACAATCTTCTTTACTGGTCAGTGAAACACACACCATTAAAGAAAATTTACTATATACACCTTTGATTGGTTATGCTGTCAATGTAGGGGAAATTAATCCATCAATTGATTTAAAATTTTTAAGAATTCCCGAATATCCTTTTGAGATTACATATCGATCCTCATCATCTATGGTATTTTTTTACCATGCTTCTACAAAAGAACCTAATTATCCACCCATCGATAAGTCGCCTGAAATGGTGGTTATGCGGCCTATATTCGTGCGCTACGAATATGATTTTATGCCTAATATGATCATACCTAATATTAAAAGATCCCGGTTTGTATTTTGTGGTATACGACCCTTTAAAACTGAAAAAATTTCTAAATGGAGTGAACTTATTTACGTGTTAAATTTGATAGATCTCGATTACTTATTTCGGGGACGTTTAACCCAATTTTATAATAACCGTATTGAATATTTCGATGAAGAACATCTTAACAAAAGTGAATTCAAAAAGTATTTTATTCCTCCAATGTTGACTCGTTATGATGGCGGCAATCACCTCACCTCACAAATGCTTAATCCGAAAACTACAGGAGTATTAATTCACGACCTTTCTAAAAATATCGCCTATCCGATATCTTTGAATGAGAAGCTCGTAAATAAATACCGTGCCCTAATTCCCATACACCGACTCAATGAGTTTCAATTCCAATATACACCTGATGCACATTTCCATTGCAAAGTTGTGTACGACGATGTAGTCAAATTCGACGAGGGGTTTTTCCGGGATGTGAATGGAAAATGTGATTTATCAGCTTTGACCGAAAAATCTGATTTTAATCCTTATGAAATTATATCCGCGAACGAAGTCGAATATCGGTCGAATTTTAGTTTTTCATAAGCTAACGGTTTCGGCCATGAATGTTGAAAATTCGCTCCTGTATGTTTTTTTCAACTTACAAAAAAACGTACCATCGACCTCCGCAATTACTTTGAAAAATGACAATTGGGATTATGTTCTACCAAAACATTCTTTAAAATTTCATAGACTCATGAAAGAACAGAATTTTTTACAAAATCATATCAAATTTAAAAACTGGAAAAATCAAAATCCACTTGCGTCAATTTTCGTACAATTCATAACTACATATTCTAAAAATGAAATCAATAAAACAATCATGTTGTCTGCTTCTCAAGACTATCCCTATGTAAATCAAGTATACACATTGAACCCACTGATCAATTCATTGAGACATATTGGTGGGGAAAATAAACAAGAACAAAAAGATGATTACAATTATAGATTATTTGCTACAAATATGTATACTCGAAGTGATTTGGATTTTCTAATGCCTTGTGTTAGAGAACTCGACGTTGAAACAGATTGGAGATTGAAGCGAAAATTTTATTTTAATCAATTTGTATATGTGGTAAATGATAAAATTTTGATTTTTTTGGAAGATATTTATTTTTGTTCATTTGTAGAGAAAAGACATCCTACCCGAGTTGAATCTGAATTACAAAGATTATTTCTGATCGAAATTGAAAATGATAAAGATGATCGTGAAATATCACCTACTGCCAAACAGTTTCTATCCGATTTGATAAAATGTGAATCATTTTGGCAGTATTTTGCATATCCTAAACCTAAACCAAGACCGACTTTAATGCCGCCATTTAGGGCGATTGATACTCGAGGTTGGTTTGCGACATATACATCAAATATTGCGGTGATTGAAAACTCATTAATTTATTCACAAAAAATGAAAAAAATTGAAAACTTTATTTTCCATACACTTTTCTCGCTATCAGACTATTTGAGTAAATGCCAACCCTATTTTTTAATTATTCAATGCCCTTTTAGTGATATTCATTTAACGGAAGTCGAACAAGCGGTGTTGACAAAGGGATATCTTCCTGAAAGTTTTCCCCTACGAAGATGTTTTGTTAATGTAAAATTAGGGGGCGAACCACGAAAAAGTGGAACCCCAATAATGTTCATTACACCAACCCATATATCGTTGTGTTTCGGGCATCCTCCTTCAAAACCCAATTTAGAAGATTTGTTTATTCCATCATTTTTAATTCGAGCCAAAATACCAAAGAAAAAAAACAATGATAGTGAAATTGGAGGGGTTGGAAATAAAAGAATATTATATGTTAATAATAAAACTTTATTGGATTCGCGTGCGGGTTTTGTATTTGCAAATGTAAATTTGTGGTTTTACCATCACAATGATATGGAAAGTGATGTAGAACATGCTCTCGAACATACCATTAACTCGCCTGTTAAATTATTAAAAAGTCAATGTGAGGTCAAACAATATTTAAGGAATGTATTAAAAATCGATGTAGTAAAAATAAAAGTGATATTTTACACAAAATTACATAATCTAATTATAGCATCAACCGTGACTCCTTTTCGAGTTAAAATAGGAATGTTGATTGGCGAAGATTTAAAGTCGGAAGATAAGCATGAATTATTATTGGCTTTGTATGATAATTACCAAGCCTGGTTCAATCCCTTAATTTCAGCACTTGTTCATTTGTGATTATTTGAGCAAAAAAAAAAAAAAAACTAAACTCTTATAAATACACCATAAATCCTGTAACCAATTCATTTCTTCTACGACTATGCAAGGGGAATTCTTTTTTCGTCGTTACTTGAGTCAATTTAACGACTGTGTAGAGTATTTATCTCGTAAACATAATGTGACTTTTTATCCCTGTCTCAAAAATACAATTCTTAAATGCAAATTAATTGGTAGCCATGGCATTTCCTCGTGCTCGCGTTTCAATCACATTTATTTAGATTTGTGTCATTATCATAACTTGAATTATGTAACGTGTATAACTATAGACCATCATCATATCTGCAACATATTTCCCGTGATGTTGGGATCCGATTTGGATTTGAGATTACTCCATCGTTATCGTGGTTATTGCGACTGCATCGAAATGAAATCTGTATCACCTTCACTATCATCATTATGTGAATGCATAATGGAACCGGGTTTGGAAAAAGGTTCGAAAAAGAGGAAATTACCCCAAGAAAATTATTCTACAAATTCCGAAATTCATGGTTATTTCGTCGAAAATGGGCGACTGTGTTGGATTCCATATATACTGACAAATAATCGCGAATTGCCACATATTCGTGTAAGTCGAACGCGCAGTCATCGCCTTTGTATCAACAAATACAGTTACACCCAAAAGAATAAAGGACATTGTTTCGAGCTGATTTTACCGGTTGGCAAGGAATTATATGCATTTGTTCACCGTAATCCCGAAGGTAAAAATTTTGAAAATGATCTCGATTTGAGTACATTAAATTCTTTTGAAGTCGACGACAAGTACATTATTTATGATCATCAACTTTTTGGGTATGTGTTGAAACAATTTGTAGGCCATATCNACGACAAGTACATTATTTATGATCATCAACTTTTTGGGTATGTGTTGAAACAATTTGTAGGCCATATCAGGCCCATATATAGTTTCTCTAATATTTTAATTTTTTCTCCATCAATGTTACTGATTCGGCTGGTCTTATATGCATTTAATGGTAATGAAGAACAGGCAAAAAAAATTGTCGCGATGGGTAATTGGTGCAAACTTGTTTCCATGACAAATACTTACAAAACGAAAAAAAAAAACTAACTTTTCAAACTTGAATCGTAAACCATTAACTCCTCAGATCGGCGATCGAGATTTCTTCGGGCTCGTTGTTAGACCGGTACCTAAGAACATTGACACCTCGACAATACCTACAGATTATTTAGGATTTTTATGTCTTTTTGAAAAGAATGTTGCTATCGATTCATTTAATCGGGTTTACTCCCTAGTCTCGGATGTGAATGTGGCAATGAGCACTGATTCTTATAGGATTGATAGGTTGATTTCTAAACTAATCACTAAAAGGTATTGGCTGCCGTTGGATGGATATGATATTATTGCTATGAAAAATAACACATTTACCGGCAATTTGTGCACATTCAACTCAATATTTCCCTTAAAGTATAAATTGAATCCTGAAGTGAAATTGGATAAGTTACGCTCAAAGATTAGACATTGGTTCGGTTTCATCGAAGTGCTTGTGTTTGAGGGTATATTTAACTTGAATCATTTCCAAGGGATGCCATTCAAGACTTTTATGGATAAATTGACTGGAAAAAGATGCATTAAATCTGCATTCGAGTTAGCGATCGATGGCAATTCGGCGCGTTTTTTGACTCTGGATAATTGTTTCGGGCCACACATCACTGATCAAATACGATCAACATTGCAATATGGAAAAATGGCCAAGTTATTTACTGCTATAAATGNTCGGGCCGCATATCACTGATCAAATACGATCTACATTCCAATATGGGAAAATGGCCAAGTTATTTACCGCTATAAATTACTTGAAGACAAAACTAAACACAAAACATTTTGCTCGTTTTTTTGAGCTCGGTATAGAAAATATAAGTATTTATTTGGATGTTATCGAAGGAACTCTTCAACGGGGTGAAGAAATGATGTTGGGAGCAAAGAGAAGCGATGCGAGATTCTTGAAATTAAAAACAGTTTTTACAAGTCACCCACAACTCACCGAAGATGGATATGCGATTAATATAAATAAAGATATTCCAACAGTGCAACATCGTCGATTCCGAATGATTTTCAACCACGATTCTAAAACCAGATTTCGTATTCGTCTGAGTAAGGATTCGAGGGCAGTCTTTAATTCAATAAATCCGAGACTGTCTTTGTTCAGATGCATATGTATTGTGGAGAGGTTANTGTTCAGATGCATGTGTATTGTGGAGAGGTTCATTCGACCGAGCCACTGGAATATTTTAACAACCCCCATTTTAATGTAAACGTGTCGGCAAACATATACCGGATATCATTGGCTTTAGATGATACCGACATTCTATCCCCAAAGACGAACATTGAACGAGTAAAGACAAATGTGTATTTTGTACATAATAATAGGCTAATTTTCGAGGTTGTTGTAGAGTCTCGTCATAGATTTTATGATGGTTTGAAATTGAGTAATACGTCGTCGCAAAAAGGAATAGCTGAAATGCCTATGAACGACAATAATATAGATTGCATGGCTTCAATTTATTCGGTAATTGGCCGTTCGCCGATTATGCAGTTGAAGGAAATGGCCCTTAATCGAGAAAAAAAAATTCTTAATGTATTTTGTGGCGAATCCTCAACAGCTGTGTTNTCAATTTATTCGGTAATTGGCCGTTCGCCGATTATGCAGTTGAAGGAAATGGCCCTTAATCGAGAAAAAAAAAATTTTAATGTATTTTGTGGCGAATACTCAACAGCGGTGTTGAAAAACATTGCATCTGATTGTAAAAGTATTGGCTTTATGAAATTCGATAATTTATCTATTAACAACTTGCAGATGAACGGGTGCAACACAGCCATTTATAATATTCTTCAGCGAGCCTATTCATCAACAGAACGATACAAATGTTTACCAATAGCAAACAAGCAGCTACTTCAACTGTTTCTGATGTTGAAAAAAAATGTGGAATTTACCACTACAGAAGATGTTTTTAATAATGCTAAATTTGATTTATATGATAAAGATTTAACATCTACCAATATGAAGAAACTGGATGAGCTTATTACATTTTCAAAATTGTAATCTGAAAAAAAATTAAATTGTGTTAAAAATAGTTTTTTTTAGTTTTTTTTTTTAACAAAATTACAAAAGTGTTGGAATGTATTCAGAACATTGGTTTATTTTTCGTTTAACGATTGGAATTTTTAATCCCTCGACACCCATATAGTTCAAACGCAAAACATCAATGTTTTGATGAAGTGGTTTTGAATTTACGATGGCTTGGATATCTTTTGGGTATTTATTATCCAGTTCAATATTTTCCACATTGCTTAAATCGTGTCTTGGCCCAAATCCGGTACCGTAAAATAAGTTTGAGTTGAAAATTTCTATGTTTGCAACGTATCCTAATGCATTGAAATTAATATCACATGAAGGAAGATAGCTTAAAATTGTTAAAATGTCGAAGATGGGAAACAACACTAAAGGAACTACNATGTGGAATTTACCACTACAGAAGATGTTTTTAATAATGCTAAATTTGATTTATATGATAAAGATTTAACATCTACTAATATGAAGAAACTGGATGAGCTTATTACATTTTCAAAATTGTAATCTGAAAAAAAATTAAATTGTGTTAAAAATAGTTTTTTTTAGTTTTTTTTTTAACAAAATTACAAAAGTGTTGGAATGTATTCAGAACATTGGTTTATTTTTCGTTTAACGATTGGNTTTTAATAATGCTAAATTTGATTTATATGATAAAGATTTAACATCTACCAATATGAAGAAACTGGATGAGCTTATTGCATTTTCAAAATTGTAATCTGAAAAAAAAATTAAATTGTGTTAAAAAAAAATTACAAAAGTGTTGGAATGTATTCAGAACATTGGTTTATTTTTCGTTTAACGATTGGAATTTTTAATCCCTCGACACCCATATAGTTCAAACGTAAAACATCAATGTTTTGATGAAGTGGTTTTGAATTTACGATGGCTTGGATATCTTTTGGGTATTTATTATCCAGTTCAATATTTTCCACATTGCTTAAATCGTGTCTTAGCCCAAATCCGGTACCATAAACTAAGTTTGAGTTGAAAATTTCTATGTTTGCAACGTATCCTAATGCATTGACATTAATATCACATGAAGGAAGATAGCTTAAAATTGTTAAAATGTCGAAGATGGGAAACAACACTAAAGGAACTACATATTGTATCATTTTTTTATTATCATCCATTGTGACTTCGGTTCTTGATAAACTATTTGTTATATTATGAATCCATTTATTTTGATTAACATTATCCATATCGAGATATTCTTGGTCGAAAAACATATTCACCTTAGCTTTTTCGATACACGCTAAGTCCNCGTATCCTAATGCATTGACATTAATATCACATGAAGGAAGATAGCTTAAAATTGTTAAAATGTCGAAGATGGGAAATAACACTAAAGGAACTACATATTGTATCATTTTTTTATTATCATCCATTGTGACTTCGGTTCTTGATAAACTATTCNTTGACATTAATATCGCATGAAGGAAGATAGCTTAAAATTGTTAAAATGTCGAAGATGGGAAACAACACTAAAGGAAATACATATTGTATCATTTTTTTACCATCATCCATTGTGACTTCGGTTCTTGATAAACTATTCGTTATATCATGAATCCATTTATTTTGTTTAACATTATCCATATCGAGATATTCTTGGTCGAAAAACATATTCACCTTAGCTTTTTCGATACACGCTAAGTCCAAAACAGATGCCCAAGTTAGTCCATGATCAATTATATGTTTGGTAAAAAGTTTGAGTTTATCAGTACTAGCCATATTTTCGGGATATGTGGAGTATTCGAATAAAGTGGCTAATTTTGAAGAATCAATAAATTTTCGATTATTGTTGGAGAATAAATTCATGAATGTTTTCGCTGAACTTTTGAGTGGTTGCCCGACGAGGATGGGATACAAGGGACATTGGCCAACTGAGATGCTCGTCTTCGAGATGGGACATAAAATAGCCCTGTTGTATTTTCTAAACAAATTATAATCGACATTGCACGAATCTGACTTGTGAGTTTCGCATAGTCCACCAATCAGCAACTGTTCACTTGCAGGTGTGTTTGCGCCACATCGTTCGTTGTTCAAGAAACAAATAGGNCATAGGGGTCAATTCCATGTCAACAAAACTGTTACATGCATTACTTAAGTTAAGTTTTTGATGAACATAAATGAGTGGATAATATGTATTAATACCATTTTGTTGGTTGAGGTTAATGGTATGGTTTGATGACTGTGTGTTGATATTTGAAAATATATTCGAATTGCCCTGAATTTGTCCTTGTTCCTGCCCTTGCTGCATTTTTTTAACCCGTTGTTATTTACTTATATATATATTTTTTTTTTCAAAAAATAAATAAGATGTCCGTATTCACCGGACCTACAAACATCGATTATTCAAATGCTTTGAAAAATNCAAAAAATAAATAAGATGTCCGTATTCACCGGACCTACAAACATCGATTATTCAAATGCTTTGAAAAATGTTTTTGAAAGACAAAAAATATTGACTTATAACGAATACTTACTACGGGTACCACAAATTTTTTCTCATGTATATGTAGAAATTCGTCAAGACGTAACGTTACAAAGTGCTAATTTAAATTTTTTCGATTATTGCTATCAGGTACGTCTTAAGGGCGGAAAACGATTCTGTGATGCTTCTCGATGCAATATGCATTATACACGAGGTAAGATGTGCACCCCTCGAGATGTTCCAAAAATATTTAAGAGTGGTAATTCAGATGTGATCGCTTGTCAAGGAGCCTGTTTTCCAACCAATAGTCACGAATCAAAATATCACGGATCAAATAACTATTGGAGTGACCGTTGCGATGCATGTCTGCTGATTCATCAGGAAGCCTATATACTGGGAATAGACGATTATTGGCGTGCGCAAGAAGGCACGATTGTTCCACATGTAAATACTATAGGAACGGGATTCGACATTGATGCCTCACCGTATGTGTCGGAGATAGGGGATGAAACAATACATTTTCGTTTAAACTCGTATTATTGCGACAATTTCATTATGTCCCTTAAAGATAATAACTGTGTTGACCATTTAGATAATAAAATTATAGGTTTTTTCATCGGGAATTACTTATACAAGCTTATCGAATATAGCATTGTCGAATTAGCTCATGGAACAAATATGTATGAAGTCAAAGACACACAACTACCACCTAAAGGGAAAATGCCCGACTATGTCGTAGAATGGCATAACTTTGTCAATCACGAAGCCTTTTGCATAAATCCAGACCTTAAACTATGCGATATAGGTATTACAAAAGGTACTCCGAGACATTTGTTTTGGACCACGGAATATGGTGGAGGTGGTAGACTTGTGGAACCCTTGATATTCACCCGCGATGTTGAATCCATTGTTTCTAATAACGATAATCGGGTTCGAAACGGGCCACAGGCCGATTCCGTGCCATTTCATTTGAAATATACGGAGAGTGGCAAACGCCAAGTCGACGAATATGAAATGCTTGGTTTAAAGAGTAACTTTCCGATAGAACAGCCCGATGAATTATTTAACACCAAGTCTATTTTAGATACAGTTGGTGATATTATAGCCTCTTGTATCCTAGGGTTAGCTAGTCACCAGTTTCTACTGCAATTATTCGGTGAGATCGGGCTGCGTATAGTTCTCAAGAACCTAGTTAAACGCATTGGACCTACAATGATCGAAATGGGTGGAAAGATCTTGACACGTCAGTTGGGTATTTATTTATTCAGAGGCCTGATGATCGACTTCGTTTCGAGAGCGGTAATATCGGTGGCTTTGAAAATGGTGGGCTTTGCGATTAGAACAATGGCCGCATTTACTCTTTCTGTATTACCTGTAATAAACGTCATATTAATCATGGCTTCAATTACCGATGTGCTATTGAGTGTATTTGATCCACTCCATATGGCAAATGTACAGGGTCAGGATTATGTAGATAGCATATCAAAATTGGAATTGGAATTGAAACGAAAGCTTTGGGGGTTTCGAACTATGGAATATACACCAATCATGTTTGTGATGATGTGGAAAAATGCACACGAAGGCATTGTCGATTTAGGGAATAATATTTTCGTCCAATCCACGGTTATCAATGATGATGGTGTCGACCAGCATCCCGCTACGTTAGCGGCCTTTGCAAAAAAAGATGCCATATTTAACCCACCTCCCGCCAAGGGCATTCTTCCTTCCAAAGTAGTAAAAGATGATGATTTCAAAACGTTATTGCAATTTCGTTTACAATATCTACTGGCGCTCACAGTCAACTCGAATGGATCTCGCATTGATTGGAATGATGCGAGTGACGATAATGATACACAATTGTCAAATCAAATGAAAACATTCAGTGCACAAAATCCAGACCAGGTTTTGGACTTTACACTCTACACATCCAAAATGAACTCTCGAATAAACATGATTGATAAAGGACTCTACTTACTCACGGTATCGATATTAATATCGGGAATAACTGTATACTTCACTAATAAGACAATATATTTATTAATTATATCCGTTATTTTATTAATAATGTCTATTTTTATACAAATGTCAACTTTTTATCAAAATTTATAATAATTAAATTGAGATCCCTTTTTAATTGGTGGTTGTCCTTCATCCTGTTTAGGTAGAATCATCAAGTCATAGAGTTCTTCGGGTGAGTATTTTGTATGGTGCAGTTGTCGATTCTTGGCTAGTTCGAAAAGCTCACTAACCGTGTTTACATAAACCCTTTTCGTATTATTTATACCTTTCTCGATGTATGTAAAGAAATATTCGCCGTTTTTATGCAATAAAACATTTTTTGTCAGTTTATCGATAAAAAAAGCCCTTGATTTGTTATCATTATTTTCGACATTGAATTTAGTATAAGTTATCTCAGTCGACTCTGTGATAATGTTGACGTTTATTTTCGTAGCCATCTGGAGTGCTTTAGTGTGCTTCTTTACTTTTACCCATTACAAGTTTGTTACAACACTTTGAATACAACACAAATATATATATGTAGTGAAAGAAAAAAAATTTTTTTTTTTTAAATTTCAATAATAACAAGTGTAGATGAATGCTATATGTGCTAAAAACATCAATACAATTATAATTTTTATTATCACAGTTACCTGTGTTATTTGCATAAACATAATCGTCACAAGTGTCGGTGTGACCATACATTTTAAAAAATTTTGCCAATTGAATGTGTTGTTTCGTAAATCATCTGTTCTTAATTCCAAGTTTCCTCTACGTTCATCATATTTATCGTTTTGGTCAGTTGTTGTAGTGTTTTTAGTTTTCGAGATATTTGCATTTTCAATTAAGTTGTTGAAAAAAGTATAACTCTTTTCAGCAGCTGCTAATATCTCGGCCGTCATTTCTTACTGTTATTGAGTGCCTTCGAGTACAATACAACTTACTACTTCACCAAAAAGGTTAAAACTTGATTTTTCTTTTTTTACAAAATAAGTTTGACGAAAATAATTGTTATCTGTAATGCGTACAATATCTGCCAAGTCTTTGTCATATAGATTCACCTCCATTTTAATGCGGAGCGGATGTATATAATTTTTGTCGGTATGCGGTTGTTTAGTAAAAAGGTCGTAGTATTCCTTTTTATTTGCCAGATAATATTTCATATAGGGTCCTCGCTTACTAATTTTACCCGAATATACTAAATAAATATAAGGGTATAATTGTTTGAGCTTACTTAGTTCATTGTTTGCTTCTTTTATTAGTATTGGAGCACGTTGTGAAAAATGAAAATAGTTATCCGGGCGATGATGGATGTATTTAGATTTCGAAAATACACATACTATGGGATTGCCATATTTGACACAAATATTAACCCAAAGAATTCCTAAAGGTGGAGCATATTCCGCAGACCCCCAGCGTATAACAACAATAGATGGTTTATCTTTTACGAGATTGAAATCAGGGAAAGGGTTGGACCAATTGTAACAAACACATATTTGACTCGTTTTTGCTGCCGTTATCAATTCTTTGTTGGAGTTGTGGAGGGTATTAATTGCATATAAATTCAAAGGATATGTAATTGTATATTGAGATGTTAAAACCGTGTATTCATTTACAACAACAGACGTGTTTGTTCCAGTCAATTTCGTATTCGAAATGGAAATAACATGTTCGCCAGCTGGTTTTATAGGTCTTATCGTCGTATCTACATATACAATAATTTTATCAATTTTATTTTGATATCCTGTGAAATAAACACTGTCTGAGTCATCACCTTTTATTATACTTTTAATTCTCGTTGAACTAGATACACATAAATAGTTTAACATTCCTTCATAATGATTAATTTGATTGTAATATGCATTTAGTTTATATTTATCCAGATCTGTAATGCTTGCAATTACGACTTTGTTATAAAAAATAGTTGGATTTTTTTTCATAAATCGCAATATAGTATTGAAGGAAGCTATTGAGATTTGGTGTATAAAGTAAATCATAATCGTTAGTGTATCGTTGTCCAAATTTGCATTTAATTGCAAATCAAACAATTTCAACATTTGTTGATCACTATTACAATATACATAGGCAACATCTCCTTTATTAATGTTGTTTTGGGCGAGTGGAGTTTCAAATTTGAACAACTCTTTATTTTCTTCAATGTATTGTAAATTATCCACATATGAATCAGATGTAAATTTCAAAGTTTCTGTATTTAAAACCAACTTGTCGTCGTTGGAGGTAACCGTATTACTGTGGAATAAAATTTTAGTTTTTAAATCATCATGGAATTGTAAATAATCGTTTAGAAATTCGAGGGAAGTATTTGATATGACAACGAGGTTCCTTTGAGTATTTTCATAAACCTTGAAATCGTTATTTGCACTAAACATTTTCGCGAAATCTCTTTTGAAAATAATATCACTACCTCCAGTGAACGAATCGACAATCTTTAAGATCAAAGATATGTGTTTTCTAGGCGGCGCAATGTCCAAATACTTGCTCAAATAGTATACATCGGATAGAGTTCCTTTGAATAGTATAATTTGATGGTAATACTGCCAGCGATCGTCATGTTCGGGTTCAACTATTATGTTTCCTGGGTCTTTATCCTCGTAAATGGCAGAAATTCCCGGAATTCCTTTGAAGGAGGAAAGGTTCACGACATAATGTCTACTATCAATCGCACTATACACATATTCTGTATTGTTTGAAAATAATTGTTCGTTTACTGAAGGTCTGTACAAAGATGCAGTAACCATGAAATCATCGTCGTTGTTATTTACATAACTTTGAGGGTTTTCACTGATTACAAATCGTATTGTTTTATTCGATCGGTTAGTCTGAACAACTACTTCATATTTCCCTCTATCATATTGTAGAGAAGTGTTTTGATCTCCTATACATATGTATTTATATTCAGTAGTACTGCTTATTATTACATTATATGAAACGTTACCAACTTGTTGATTTAGTTCGTTTTCATTAAAATCATCGTTTAATCCAGCAGTCATAATAAAAATAGGTGTGCATTTTGACCAATTTTTTTTCAGNGTCAATACGTGGACAAATTGTTTGGCGGCATTACGAAAAAAGATAAAGATTAGGGATTGATTAAGTCCTGAAAAGTAATTTATTAACTTATCGTTCAAGTTTAATGAATTTTGTGTTTTATTAGTAGCTATCACGTGAACGTTCCTAGAATCTACCAACTTAATTTACGGTTGTCTACTATCCGCCAATTAATGTCAATTTGTGAATAGACTGCCTCCCCCGAAGATTCATAAACTCCTGCCTGACTGTTTTGCTCATAACTGTTCCGTTCAAATGAAAAGACCACATTAGATTTACTTATATCCACACTCAAATTTTTCGCTTTGTTTAAAACTGTTTTAGAAAAACCAATTACGAATTTATTGGTGGGGGGTAGGGAAAATTCGAAACTTTGATCATCTGGTCGCTTATCAATAGCCATAGTGTTTGGATGACATATCATAAAATTATGTGTATTTGAAAGGACAAACATTTTGGTCTGATAATGCGCATTTGAAATGTACTTTTTGATCCTAGGATTGTCCATTAGAGGTACTGAATTGTTTTCGATTTGAAACAAAAATGTAATGTTATACTTGTTGATCAATTCCATTGCTTCTCCTATTAAATAATCCGAAGTAGATCGAATGAATGCGAAATACCAGTATGTATTAGTATCTAAATCATCATAGTTATTTTCATCGTCCACCACTATGGTTTTTGTATTTTGTATTTGATCGTAATCGTCGAATTGTAAAGAAGGCTTTATAATATAACTACGAGAAGGATAAATGTACGAATTATTACTGAAGGGAGTATAAACAAGTATGTGTTCTTCTTTTAAATCATCGGAAATGGGACCCGAAAATACCCCTAATGCTAGCGATGTAGAACCATCAACTATTACTTTGGCCAAATCCCGTTGCGTATTCATCGCTACATATTTTTTTAATTTATTCAGTACAACGAAAACGAAATTATTAAGCAGTTCAAAATATTGGCCGTCAAAGTTTGTCAAATAACTATCATTTTTATAAAACTGAGAGGAGCATTTGAAAAATAATAAGTGATCGATCGATAAGTATTGTAAATTATTAATGATTTGTGCAGCCAACCAATCATTATCTGTATGGAGTATGGAAATTGATAACCTTCCCATCTCAGCATTTGGTTGCAAACGGATATCTTTATCGATGTACTCGAAAGGTTTTTGCCGTAATAGTTCCATTATCAAATTTTATGATATTTAACACTCGAATTTTACCTTTGATATACGACTTGACTGTTGTAGATTGCCCATTTAAACCATAGACAAAATCTCCAACAACCTGGTTATTAGGGGACTCTAATAATTGTAAAGTGACCACATTTTTAAATTTTATAATCGAGTCATTTACGGTAGTATAGTTCATTATGAAAACGTTATATTTTTTAAAATTGTATTTTATGCAATTACCCGATCTACAGCCAATATCTTGCATCAACTTCTCCAAATAGGTAATCTCGCGAGACAATATATCTTTTGTTAATATCACGAATC
>NQII01010157.1:19512-36255 GCA_002778355.1 Clitarchus hookeri | reverse complement strand
GACTAGGACCCTTGGCGCAACGCGGAATCTCAAGAGATTTCTTGGCGATGGCCTACGACCCTATAAATACAAGCCACAGCTGGACTGTCGGCAGTCTTTGGCGGAGACCATCTGGCTGAGTGCGGGAGCAAAGTAAAGTGCGGTGAGGGACGGACGACGACGGGTTATTGCGAGGCGTCAGCGGACGAGGTCTTCGTGGTGTGAATGGACGAGAGGGTGTGAAACCCGACGAGTGAAGGCTACTGGGTGTGAGGTCGCTCGGAAAACTCTAGAATATTGCAGACTGGTGGGACATGGACTAAACTGAGGTGGGACGGAAATAACATGTAATACGGATTTCGTTGTAAATGTTGGAACTTTAAAATATGGACATATAATTTATAAAACAATCATATGGATTTTGATACACTTTCTATTGCGACTGATTTTTAATTATTTAATAACATTAATTTCTTTGAAGTAATTGTAAATTGCATTGATTGAATTCATTACTTTTAAACAAGTTATATCAATTTATTGTGAGATGTTGGGTCCAGAGAATTTGTTTGTAGTTATTGTAAATAAAGTTAGGAAATTATAATTAACTCTCTTATTTAAATAAGACCTCCATCCCTTAACGAACTCGGTTTAGTCCACTGACTTTTGAGTAATTGTAACAGTATCTTATTTTTGGTTATATTAAACTATCATTTCCATTTTGTTTATCAATTATAATGTTTTATTTATAATGACTACGAATGAAAACAGTGAGGAAATTGACGTGTTGGTAATAGCTAGCAAGAAATAGTTCTTGTGCAAAATTATATTACACCGAGTGCGCACGAATGCGGTGCGTTGTCCCTTCAGTGTAATTTTCTAAACTTGGTTAAGCTTTCTTTGCGTGAGGCGGAGGAATAGCTTGAAAGTAGAACTTTAGCAGGGCTTCAGAAAAGTTGTAAATAACCACGAATGGACAATAACCGCGATACGTATAATACATTTCGCAATGTACTTCATAGTGAAGTCAATTTTCCCTCACTTTGAAGAGCTTGTAAGTAAGAAACGTGTTCAGTTATATAAGAGCATATTCTGTGTTGTAAATGAAATTAAGGCTCGTCGACATCCACTACCTGTATGTTGGTTTCTGTCATTTCCTGCTAATTTTTTGCAAGGTAAATTAAAAAAAAAAAATGCTTTTATAGACGTTTTGTTATTTGCCTTACTCTGCACAGAAATGAAATCTTAGCTACCGACGTAAAATTTTCTCACGCATAACATAATATGAAGTTTAAAATATCAATACATTCCTTCCTTTTTACAAAACCAAGTAACACATAGTAAAATTAAGTAAGAAAAATATTAAACAACTTGGAAATGTAAATTATCTCTGTTCAAAAATGTTCACGGAAACGAAGAATTTCTACGTAAGAGGTGGAGTCGGGCCTTAAGAATTAAGGGACCGGCCTAGTTGTTATATGGGTCTCATTGTAATAAGTTCTATCTATTCTTATTTTTAAAAAAAATCAGAAATCAATGTAAATATTTTGTTAGGACAGTTATAAAAGTCGATAATTTGTTGCCAATTTACCAATTTCATTACTGAATTATAAATTTGGTCATTGAAAAGTGTCTAAGTCAGCAAACATCGCTGTACGTAACCCTCTGTTTGCGATATTTATTCTTCTGTACAACAAATGTTTTAAACTACAGCGACTATGCTGTATCTTCTCTGAACACATTGCTGTATTGAAACCCTACAGTCGCCGCTTGAAATTCTGAAGAAACAGAACACACGAAGCTGGCTTATGCTGGTTTCCATCGTCGTCGCAATGTTTCCTTATGGCTGGACCTGACCTTGAAGCGTTTAAAATTTTTGCTAAGAAGGTTCCTTAAACAGGAATGAATGAGTTGATTTGAGAAGTTTGGGCGGCTCTTAACAACGAGGTCTTGAGAGCCGATGAGGGTGAGAATGACCACATTTGTAGACAGTTTTATGCTCTACAAGTTTTGTAATAACTTCAAACATCATTCGAAGCATAGGAAACCAGATATTTACAAAAAACCGATTTTCGCGACCTTTGACCTTGAATATCTTGACTCGCGAAAACGAGATTCTATGAGACTTTTGAGCTGACTTTTAGAATGTCAAAACAAAGATGTACGCAAATTATCAGCTTTCTAACTTTAATTCTGAGGTTGAGTCCCTATTTGACCGGACTACTGTTCTCGCGTAGTGACTTGAACTAGTGAACTGTGGGACAGGGCTAGTTGGAGTGTCTTGGAAGATGACGCACTAAGATTGTGCCTCGTAATTAAGGAGTAGTTAGTGGTTCCCGGAGGCCCTCTTTGAAGTGCCGGCTTAAAGCCAGTCATCTGCGCAAGGACCTTGTAGTGTGCAGAATAATGGGGCCGCAGGCGATGTGCTGCTCGTGTTGGAGAGTAGGAGCCATAAGGTCGGCCCTTGTAGCCTGGCCAGATATGCGCATCGCCCTTCCACCGGAGGGACAAAAATGATCGGCAGTCTGCGGTGGTCGATGAATTTGTCAATTTAGAATATGTTTGTAAACGACTATTTTAAAGTTACGAGGATGGGTGCACGCGTACTCATTAGAACGCAGTGTGCACACTTGTGTACTCTAACGTACAGGAAGGTTATTGTTGGTGGGTTTTGTACACTACAAGGCTCGAAGCCCAATAATTTTCCGTGTGGGTTAGTGATTTGTTAACCGTGCTACTCATCTATATTCTATTCGCTGTAAAGTGAGCACCTTTGAAAGCCCGCTCATTTCGAATAATAGTCAATAAATATATTTTATTTTAGCCCTAGGCATTAACTCCCGAGTGCGGTGGAATATACACACTGTGTTTGTTACTTACATGTCAATATTTATTTTAAAATGTGGCTAAAGGATAACTAATGGCTGAAAGAAAAAAGTAACCAGGGCCTCAAAAGTACTCATTTTACAGTGAACACCCTATACTGTATATGCTATGAATTGGCTGTAATAACCAAACAAGTGTTGGTTCAGCTTTAGTTTTTTTTTTTTTTGCTACATTTGGAACCAAAAATTAACGTAGGTGTGAAACATTTAAAGAAAGAATACATTCTAACGACACGTGCATGCCAGAAACTGGCGAGTGGGGAACTCATATATAATTAGAGCAGGTGTATCGCAGATGCTGCTGAAATATCAATTCTCTGTTGCGTCATTCTCCTCCGGCGTGTAGCCTGTTTTACGAGACGAAGAACATTGCCTCGTTTAGAGTAGCATTCCAATCCGGACTGGACGGGGGGGAGGGGGGAATAATATAATCCAGTTCACCTTGAAAGTATGGTTGGAATGCAGAACCCGGGTCGGGGATTTACTCTGTCTAGACTTGAATCAAAACACGAGAAGAACAATAATTTACACTGCTAATTGAAATTAACTTCCACGTTACTGCGATGCTAATTTTTTACAGGTCTGAAACGGGATTTCGAATTGACAGAGATGAAATATTGTAATGTTAATTTGAACCAAGACTTTGACGTTGAGTCGGATTAACGTAGCTGTACTTCTCGCAGACTCACAGGTGCTGACGCCAGTTCAGTATCTGTCGTCGACTTCGGCTCTAGGTGACTGTCACGAGAGCGACACGTATATTAAAGTAACCATACGTTCATTTTAAAGGCACGCCTATTCCTGAGGAGGAACTTGGAACACACACACCTTCTCACTCCCGTTTGGTACACAGATTTTTTTTCGACGCCACTGTAAGCTCCTCACGAGATAAGTAGTTCAAGAGAACGGAAGAAAGAGACGTGGAAAAATGTTTGGCCTAATTGAGATTTGGGCGGCTCTTAACAGCGAGGCCGATGAGGGCGATAGAGGTGAGTATGGAAGAGCGCCGGAATGAAAGAGTGGGGTAAACGGGAGATCCCCGAGAAAACCCACCGATCAGCATCGTCCGGCACCGATTTCCGTAGGCGAAAATTCCGGGAGTGGCCCGGCCGGGGATTGAGCCCGGCGCACCTTAGTGGGAGGCGAACAGGCTATCCGTTCGGCCACCGCGGCCCCTCCGCGCGTACGTGGTGCGTGGTTGTACTTGGGCCTATTTGTAAGATATGTTGTATTTATTTTTTTTCCTAGTTGGTATTTTGCAATACTGGTGGACCGACCTCTGTACGACAGCAAGTGCTATTTACTGTACACTAGCCGAGGGCTTAATTTTACCACAAATAAACAAAATACGTGACCACAAACCTTTGCTCTCCTGCAGACTGAGATCGTGTCCGTCATTTCGCAGCGGAATATCCCATTCTACTGCGCACTCGTATTGTGAGCAGGTGACCTATGACACACGGCGTTTTGTTGCAGTGGGTCATTCGACGCATGGCAGTTATGCCGTTCTCAAGCAAAATCAGAAAGAATTTTTATGACCCAACGTGCTTAATTTAATTCTGGTACAACTGGAAAACGATAGATATGTTAACATACCTGTAGTCAGCGTTAAATAAGTTATACAAAATTCATTCACTCTTAATTTGAATCAGTGATTTTCATCAGGGGAATGCTGCTAGTTTAAAGTGCATTTAATTAGATGCTACTGAATGGCGAATAAATGGATTGCACTGCGAACCAGCTCTCCAAAGCAGTGAAATTATCTGGAAATCAGAAGAGATCGCTGTTAAACCAGTTAACTTCGGTCACTGTATATTAGCGGGCTGTCAGTGATGCCACTGCAACGTTCGTTACTAGTCAGCAGTCAAAATTCAATGGCTTCTTGCAATTTTCACTGTTTCAGTTTTGGCGTGAGGCATTTAAGAACACCCGAAGTATCATTTGTTCAGTCTGTAGTATGAGCAGTCACCCGCCTGATTGATCGAGTCGATCGCACAGCTCAAGTTTGTTCATGGTAATGTGGGCATTTTTGAAATCAACCATTAAAATAAATCACACTTCATTACAACTCGTATTCTACGGCATGCACAGGCACACAGGCAAGGCAATAATGTAAATAGATCCAAGACCTGGCGTTGTGTAGAGAGTGTTATATGTAAAATTGTTGACTATTTAATTCAGAGAATTTTTTTTGTTTCATGCACATGAGAGCACTAATTTTGCAGATTAACAACACATTTGCTTTTCGAAAAAAAATTTGTTTCCCACTTGAAAAACGCATGAATAAATTGAGAAGGTCCAATGCTATGTTACGCTGTGTCCCAATTCGCCAAGAGAGAAACTCTCTCGCCCAGTCTCGACGTCACAGAGAGCCCTCTCTGCTGTCCCCAACTCGGTGGAGAGAGCGCGCGAGAGAGAGAGAGAGTGAACGACGACCTGCACACTCGCTGCTCACTCTCGCACCCTTTGTGGCAGCCACGTTGTTTTGAAGTCTAACTTCGAAGGGGCTGCGGTGGCTGAGCGGTTAGCCTGCTTGCCTCCCACCAAGGCGAACCGGGTCACTCCCGGATTTTCGCATGTGGGAATCGTGCCGGACGATGCCGCTGGTCGGCGGGTTTTCTCGGGGATATCTTGTTTCCCCCTCCCTTTCATTCCGGCGCTGCTCTATACTTACCTCAATCACCTTCGTCGGCTCTCAAGACCTCTCTGTTAAGAGCTGCCAAAATCTCTTCACTCGCTCTAGGAATGATAGGAGCGACCAAAGTTTTATTTTCCGCAATTTCTTACCTTTCCCGTCAGAGAAAAAATGCCGAAAGCTTACAGAGTGTGCGCACTTCTCAATTCGCTTAGAGAGAGCTAATGTGTTCGAATGAAGGTGCAGAGTAAAAAAGTGAGCACACTTTCAAGTTGAGACACGGCATCAATCTCACATATGGCGTAAGGATACGTGATATGGGAAATTGATCCTAAGCAGGGCTAAGGTTAATTCTACTCAGATTAGGAACAAAACGCGTTTTATCATGGGAGAGTTTAGCATAGGGAAAATTTCCGCCTCTAGGTAANAAATTTTCGCCTCTAGGTAAGCGCTAGTGTTCCAAAGAGGTCACTTTTAATTAAAATTTTGATCTACGTAAATAATAAAATAGAACGAGTTTACTTAGTTATATAGTTATTTTATATTTGATTTATGATTATTGAAATTGTTTTGTTTTTAAAGTAATATAAAAAAAATCCATTACACATGCGACGCTGGCGCTTACCTAGTGGCGAAAAATTTTAGTTGCCAAACTAAAAGAATTGAGCTTCCCAACGTGAATAGAATAAACCTCAGCAGGGTTTTCATAAGTGGTCAGCTTAACTTGCGACAGTGTTACGGAGTACAGGCACCCAACAATGTGCGGTTGTGACAGCAGTGTTTAGTTTGGCAGCGGAGGGAACCGGAGAGGACCGGATTGGCATCGCCGCCGTGCGGTCGCTCACTCAGCACAGTGGTTTGTTTTGCAGGCCTCGCCTCGCCTCGCCGACACCAGCCTGCTGATTGATTTAGGGCAGGACGCCATGTTTAGCCCCGCGTCCGGGTCACGGACATGAGCGGCGGCAGTCCGTCCCGAGCTGCGACTTCTCCTGCCTTTAACACACCGCGCCTGTCTTCCACAACAGGACTCAGCTGTCATCAGACTGTAGAAGGACTCTTGCACCGACCGAGACATGCGCATCAACTCTCTCGTCGTACTGAACTGGCGTGGAGTCTTGCCGTCGATAACGCGCCTCTGACTTCCAGCGGGGACCCTGCCATTTTATGACGTAATAATAATAATAATAATAGAGGTTCCATGCACTTTCTTGTTCCTTTTATCTTTGAAGTTCAACGGCAATGACGAGTTCGTGTTATTATGACGGTTTGATTGGACTGTGTTCGTTGGGAGGTTATGTCAGCTCTAGCTGCAGCAAAGCCACCCAAGCAGAATCTATCCCGAGAAGAGAACTTAAAGGGATCAGTACTCTGAAGGACGACAACACCATTGCGATCCTTCCAGCAGACAAAGGCAATGCCACTGTCGTAATGAGCACAACAGACCAGTGTTACGCTGGCCTATGTCGGTTGCGTTGTTTTATATATTTCGGCCCCGTTTACTGGCCGGTGGAGGTGATTTCTGCAACTGTCTTTCACAAGGTGTCGTTGCAATCACGCTCGTGCCCTGGTTTAATGTTTGAAGGTGTGATCAGGCAGGCCATTCAGCTAAGGTCTGATCACTTCATAACAATACGCACTGCCTTCAAACCTACTACAACAATAAAAACAATAGTAACAAAAGTAAAACAGGCCAGTGATCAACAGCACGCACAGGAATGTATTTATCAAATTACTTGTCAGTGTGGCAGTGTGTACATAGAGGGAAACAGGCCGGCCACTGTCCACCCGTGTCAACGAACACAAAAAGAACACTACACAGGAAGAAACAGAAATATCCAAACTAGCTGAACACGCCTGGTCAAATATTCATACGATTCTGAGGGGAAATCTGTAACCATAGACAAAGAGCAAAATGCCATAAAAAGAAAAACCAAATAAACTGTTTTCATCAACTGCAATAGTTATGTCATAAGACAACAGAGCATATGATTGAAGGGAATATGGCTACCAATAATTNTGGACGATGCCGCTGGTCGGCGGGTTTTCTCGGGGATATCTTGTTTCCCCCTCCCTTTCATTCCGGCGCTGCTCTATACTTACCTCAATCACCTTCGTCGGCTCTCAAGACCTCTCTGTTAAGAGCTGCCAAAATCTCTTCACTCGCTNTCTATACTTACCTCAATCACCTTCGTCGGCTCTCAAGACCTCTCTGTTAAGAGCTGCCAAAATCTCTTCACTCGCTTTAGGAATGATAGGAGCGACAAAAGTTTTATTTTCCGCAATTTCTTACCTTTCCCGTCAGAGAAAAAATGCCGAAAGCTTACAGAGTGTGTAGTACACTTCTCAATTCGCTTAGAGTGAGCTAGAGTGTTCGAATGAAGGTGCAGAGTAAAAAAGTGAGCACACTTTCAAGTTGAGACACGGCATTAATCTCACATATGGCGTAAGGGTACGTGATATGGGAAATTGATCCTAAGCAGGGCTACGGTTAATTCTACTCAGGTTAGGAACAAAACGCGTTCTATCATGGGAGAGTTTAGCATAGGGAAAATTTTCGCCGCTAGGTATGCGCTAGTGTTCCAAAGAGGTCACTTTTAATTAAAATTTTGATCTACGTAAATAATAAAATAGAACGAGTTTACTTAGTTATATAGTTATTTTATATTTGATTTATGATTATTGCAATTATTTTGTTTTTAACGTAGAAAATAAAAAAAAAATCCAGTACACATGCGACGCTAGCGCTTACTTAGTGGCGAAAAATTTCAGTTGCCAAACAGCTTCCCAACGCGAATAGAGTAAACCTCAGCAGGGTTTTCATAAGTGGTCAGTTTAACTTGCGACAGTGTGACGGAGTACAGGCACGCAACAATGTGCGGTTGTGACAGCGGTGTTTAGTTTGGCAGCGGAGGGAACCGGAGAGGACCGGATTGGCATCGCCGCCGTGCGGTCGCTCACTCAGCACAGTGGTTTGTTTAGCAGGCCTCGCCTCGCCGACACCAGTCTGCTGATTGATTTAGGGCAGGGCGCCATGTTTAGCCCCGCGTCCGGGTCACGGACATGAGCGGCGGCAGTCCGTCCCGAGCTGCGTCTTCTCCTGCCTTTACCGCACCGCGCCTGTCTTCCACAACAGGACTCAGCTGTCATCAGACTGTCGAAGGACTCTTGCACCGACCGAGATATGCGCATCAACTCTCTCGTCACACTGAACTGGCGTGGAGTCTTGCCGTCGATAACGCGCCTCTGTCTTTCAGCGGAGACCCTGCCATTTTATGACGTAATAATAATAATAGAGGTTCCATGCACTTTCCTGTTCCTTTTATCTTTGAAGTTCAACGGAAATGATGAGTTCGTGTTGTTATGACGGTTTGATTGGACTGTGTCCGTTGGGAGGTTATGTCAGCTCTAGCTGCAGCAAAGCCACCCAAGCAGAATCTATCCGGAGAAGAGAACTTATAGGGATCAGTACTCTGAAGGACGACAACACCATTGCGATCCTTCCAGCAGACAAAGGCAATGCCACTGTCGTAATGAGCACAACAGACCAGTGTTACGCTGGCCTATGTCGGTTGCGTTGTTTTATATATTTCGGCCCCGTTTACTGGCCGGTGGAGGTGATTTCTGCAACTGTCTTTCACAAGGTGTCGTTGCAATCACGCTCGTGCCCTGGTTTAATGTTTGAAGGTGTGATCAGGCAGGCCGTTCAGCTAAGGTCTGATCACATCGTAACAATACGCACTGCCTTCAAACCTACTACAACCATAAAAACAATACTAACAAAAGTAAAACAGATCAGTGATCAACAACACAAACATGCATTGTATTTATCAAATTACTTGTCAGTGTGGCAGTGTGTACATAGAGGAAAACAGGCGGGCCACTGTCCACCCGTGTCAACGAACACAAAAAGAACTCTACACAGGAAGAAACAGAAATATCCAAACTAGCTGAACACTCCTGGTAAAATATTCATAAGATTCTGAGTGAAAATCTGTACCCATAGTCAAAGAGCAAAATGCCATAACAAGAAAAATCAAAGAAACCGTTTTCATCAACTGCAATAGTTATGTCATAAGACAACAGAGCATATGATTGAAGGGAATATGGCTACCAATAATTAAAAACGAAGTTTTGTTGTCCAAAATGAATAATTCTACTTCAAATTAGACCTTCATTTCCACTCCGTATTACCTACACCCCATAGGCTGCCTCTCGGCCCAATCAGCAAACACTCTTCCGAACACCACAAATCAGAGATTACCTGCCTTCCTATTGGTGCGCTCGGAAGAGTGCCATAATCGCATATAAACTCCCGGTTTTCCACCTCAGCTCAGTCTACTGCTATTGTTCTTCCAGTATCTCACCTGAAGAAGGGAACAGATTCCAGACCCCGAAACGTCGCCAAGACTTATAATTATTTGTTGTGATTCTGCTTACTCTTTTGGTTTATCCCTCTGGTAATTTTTGTTTGATTGTTCCTGTGTTGTTCATAGTGTTGATTGATTTGATTTTATATTCTGACAAGGAATACTTTTCCTAACTTGTGTTTCAGTGTGTTTTTGTTTTATTTTTGTGTTTGTTTTGAGTTTTTATTGTTCAGTTGTGAACACTGATATTGGGTTTTTTTATTGCTCTGTTTTTTCACTTTTGTGGTGTTTTGTCTTCGTCATCGTGTTGTCTTTTCTTTTGGTTTACTTTGTTGTCTGTCCTGTTTTGTAATAATAAGTTGTTCGTCCGTCTTTTTATCGTTTTAATATTCTGTTGACAAGGAAACAGCTTTTCCTAATTGTCTGTGGTGTTGTAAAAGGTTTTTTTAGTTTTTGTCTTGCTGAGTCTGTGTATGTTTATTTAGTCTCATAANAATTGTCTGTGGTGTTGTAAAAGGTTTTTTTAGTTTTTGTCTTGCTGAGTCTGTGTATGTTTATTTAGTCTCATAATCGGCAATCGACACAGTCCAATCAAACCAACATAATAACCTATACCTTTTAAAATGTTTATATGGCCTTACAAATATGGATTTTTACTGGCACTTTTGTGGGGTTTGAGCCATTTTCACTATCACAAAAACATGATTTAGAGAGAAATGGAGGAACTGAAAAACGTATACAGACGCGTAACGTTTCTCAAATGCTATTCGTAATTAGACCNCTTTAGAGAGAAATGGAGGAACTGAAAAACGTATACAGACGCGTAACGTTTCTCAAATGCTATTCGTAATTAGACCTCACTCAGACACGTTGGACGGTTTTTTAATAAAACGTTTCCTACCGGAGCTCTGCACACCGTTCGGTGGTCTACTCAGGCGGCCACCTTAACTATAGCTGCAAGGCATTACAGAAAAAAAAAAGTAATTTTTTTAGAGTTGAAAAATGCGTTAAAAGATCAAGCTCTTCGTTAGATGAAGGTGAAACGAGGTGAGTATGGAGTAGCGCCGGAATGCATGAGCGGGGGAAACGGGAGATCCCCAGCACGATCCCCACATACGGAAATCCGGGAATGACCTCATCGGGAATCGAACCCGGTTCACCTTGGCGGGAGACGAGTAGTCTAACCACTACATCATCGCGGCCCCTGGCGAGAAGAGCTTTCCGAGGACCCATGAGAGGGTAATCGGGTAAAGGCATCAATGTGTACAGTCGGAATACTCTTGATTGGGGAGGACAGATTTTACTGGGAAAACCGGTATAATACCGAGTAAGGCGCTAAAGAAANGTCGGAATACTCTTGATTGGGGAGGACAGATTTTACTGGGAAAACCGGTATAATACCGAGTAAGGCGCTAAAGAAATTGAATGGCCCGAAGAGAAAGTGTCGTGCACTGCCTTACTCATCCGAGTCCAGTTAAGAGTGCGGGAGGATGGAGGATTTGCCGGCCTTCGGGCCGTGAAGCCTGTAATATTGTAATTGTATATTGGAACGCCCACTGTNGGGAGGATGGAGGATTTGCCGGCCTTCGGGCCGTGAAGCCTGTAATATTGTAATTGTATATTGGAACGCCCACTGTTGATTGGAGACCGACCAAGGCTGGGATGTGCAGGGTGTCATGCACCAAGGCAACCAGCATCTGATCTCCTCTGTTGCATAGCTGTACGAATTACCAAATGGTGACGAATAATTCCCAATTAAGACTAATCGCTAACTGAATATACAAAACTTCGCACCATTATGACAAACGACGATGGAGACTATTTGGACGATGGAGGTGACAATTATGGTACGTCATTGTTGGGNTTCGCACCATTATGACAAACGACGATGGAGACTATTTGGACGATGGAGGTGACAATTATGGTACGTCATTGTTGGGGGGTTGATATGACAACCCAAGATTTGACAGAAACGTTCCGAGATGGCTTGTAATGGTTAAAAATAAAACTGACTTCCCTCGATGTAGGATGAATTTTTGAGTTATGACTAGAGACCTGAAAAATTCGCNATGGTTAAAAATAAAACTGACTTCCCTCGATGTAGGATGAATTTTTGAGTTATGACTAGAGACCTGAAAAATTCGCGGATTCATTTCGGGACAAGCTAGAATTCAAAGCACGTATGTTGATAAAATTTCAGCGTTTGGTCCACGAGGTGTTTGACACCTCCTGGAGAAGCGACCGGGTTAGAAGCGGAAGGCGACACTGCCGTCTGTTGCAATGTGCAGTTGATATCGGCATATCTGCACATAAGACTATAGAGTCTAGCCGGCAGGTCATTGAACTCGCGAATTTTTCAGGTCTCTAGTTATGACTTACGGGATGACTCTACTTTAGACAATGTTTTCCCCGGGGAAGCTGATGGCCTAGCAAGATCTGTAGGGTCCATAGACGAATGATCTGGGATTAAAGAAGTGCTCCGAGCATGCCACATTGAGGATTGGTTGTGGGCCGAGCGAAACCTTACAAACCCCCAATCATACACAACTGTCAAAGTCACATGGTCACAAGTGATNATTGGTTGTGGGCCGAGCGAAACCTTACAAACCCCCAATCATACACAACTGTCAAAGTCACATGGTCACAAGTGATGAATATGTTTGTGTTGTACATCTCAATGTTTAAATGACAAGCACTATCACAGGATGAAATACTTTTACAAATTTGAATTTAATCAAACTGCATTACAGGTTGGTCAGAGGAGGTATACATACATCTCAAAGTATTTGTTTACAAGTAAGTTTTCTAACCTAGAATGGGAACTTCAGCCACGGAAAGTTACCGTCGTGACGGGCGAGATTAGCAGGAGTCCGTCCTCGGCTTTACACGACAGAAACGCGCGTTGTCCGTCCACAGTGGCGCGTTCAGGCTGCTTGCTCCGAAGAGATAAGCCGTGCAAGGCGAGGTTGGCAGGTAGCCAGGGAAACTCCCTGTTATCGAGGACATTTTAGAACTGTCCCTGTATGAAAAGTCCAAAATTACCACGGCCGGTCTCTCGTCAGCTTCACTCCGTCCATGCTGACGTCACCCGTGACTCGGGAAAAGTAGACATTTTCGTCGCGCAAACTCGTGCGACTAGATGCTGGCCGGCCGGCATGTTCCGCGTGAGTGTTTTAAAGAATAGTGCAGGATTTCGCGGCCGTGGATAGGGTGCTTATTCGCGGTCTCTTCACACTTTTTGAATCAAACCTTTGAGAAAATCACCCCATGTATGACGTGTTTGGTAATTTCCTAATGTCGTNTGAGTAGAATTTCAGCAGAGCTTCGGAAAAATTGGTTGGAAGTAACCGTGAACAGCTCATTCTTGGCTTCCGTGCCGATGTCAGGCATAACGCTGTAACTGGAAAGACCTTAGGCAAAGTGCTTCCAGGCACGACGTAAATAGACTTGAAGCAGAGCGTTCGGTTGGCGGTCGGTGCTACGTGAGGGCAGCTCGCCCAACGCAGGTGGACTGGCGACAGTTAGGCGACGCGGTCGAATGCCGCCAGGCCACGTTGTTCCCCGTAGGCGGCATGTCGCCGCGGCTTATCTGGTCGGAAGGCAGCCAGTCACACACGGCCGCGACCATATACACGCGGTTATTGACATTCAAGTGCGGCAGGGGGCCGGCGAGAGAGGCGGGCCAGCGCCAAGGCAAACACCGAGGGCAGGGCACGGCGACGTGCCTCCTGGAGGTGGCTGGCTGGAGTCCCTCAGCTGCGGGCCGGATGTCCCTGCCGCCTGGGTCAGGGGTGTCCACCGACTCCCATTCATGCCCGCATCTCCTTGTACGTTCCTGCAGCCTGGCGTCAACTCGAGACTTTTGTCAGTTGCGCATCTTCAGGCCCGCCTCCTCACGCCCGGCGCTCTCAGCTGGAAACTGCACGCACATTCAAGCTTTTCTCGGGAAACGAACCAAGGAGCACTCGCCTATGAAGAGAGCGTTCCAACCAATAACACAGGAGGAACCGACGGTGTTCAATAATAATTACGTTGTGTATTGTTTTAATTTGATCGAAATTCTATTGTGGTTTTTATATGAAGATGGATAAGGAATGTAGTTAAGGCTGTTCACGGTAAAGTGAGCACTTTTAAGGCCCCAAGTTACTTTTTTGTTTCAGCCATTTTTTACCCTATAAATAACTTATTTTAATAAATATTCCTATGTAAGTAATAAACACAGTGTGTATATTCCACTGCACTCGGAAGTAAACGTATTATACATATATTTATTGACTGCTATTCCAAATGAGAGGGCTTTCAAAACTGCTCACTTTACAGTGAATAGCCTACATATAGANTATATTTATTGACTGCTATTCCAAATGAGAGGGCTTTCAAAACTGCTCACTTTACAGTGAATAGCCTACATATAGACACCTGAAAAATTCGCTGATTCAATTCGGGACAAGCTAGAATTCAAAACACTTGTGTTTATATAACTTCAGCCATTNTATATTTATTGACTGCTATTCCAAATGAGAGGGCTTTCAAAACTGCTCACTTTACAGTGAATAGCCTACATATAGAGACCTGAAAAATTCGCTGATTCAATTCGGGACAAGCTAGAATTCAAAACACTTGTGTTTATATAATTTCAGCCATTNGACCTGAAAAATTCGCTGATTCAATTCGGGACAAGCTAGAATTCAAAACACTTGTGTTTATATAATTTCAGCCATTGGAGCACACGGTGTTTGACACCACCTGGAGAACGCTGGCACAATCGTCGCCTTCCACTGCGACAGCAGACATCCAATGTGCAGTTGACATCGGCGTATTTGTACATAAGACTGTAGAGTTCAGCCCGCAGGTCGTTGAACTCGTGAATTTTACAGGTCTCTACCTATATATAGTAGGGACAAATGTCTCGTCGACGGTGAGACTAGAGACTGAGCAAGTTGCCCAGAGAAGCAGGAACATAGGAGGCATCGGCCATGGCCTGTGATAAGGAACCATCCCAGCATTCGCGTGGAGTGATTTCGGAAAACAGTGGGAAACAGAAATCAGGATAGTCGGACCGTGATTCGAACCTGGGGCCTCCCGAATTAGAGTCCAGTGTGTTACCGACGCGCCAGTTCGCTTCGTGAAGTTGGATAAGTCTGAAACTGCATGCACACGTGAACTTAGCCGAAATATATAACAGGAAACTATCACCTAAGAAGAGAAAGTACAGCTAGAATAGACAGCAAGATTAAAGGTTCAGCATCAACAAAAAGAAATTCAGTTAAACTGTTACTTCCCTGCCGTTATCAACAAACTCAACTCGAAAATGTACTGACCAGCCAATATTCGAATGGCATTTCCCC
This sequence comes from Clitarchus hookeri, assembly GCA_002778355.1. Classification (NCBI taxonomy): domain Eukaryota; kingdom Metazoa; phylum Arthropoda; class Insecta; order Phasmatodea; family Phasmatidae; genus Clitarchus; species Clitarchus hookeri. The sequence goes on along the minus strand of NQII01010157.1, from coordinate 21,044 downwards.
ACGACGTACAGTAAATTGTCACCCAGAAGAGGAATAAAAGAATATCATAATAATACATAGTCTGTATTTGGCGCAGTTAATGCGTGTTTGCCTTCTCTTACACTGAATTATTTTTATGATTTACACTAGCTTGTTATGATTCAGAAAATAAAAAAAATAATAGTGCTTTCAAATCAATAAACATTACAGAAAAATTAATAGTCCTTACTAGACATTGATGGCACAGATAATTAATACTAAACAGTAACATGCATATTTAAGTACTGGAAAATATACACGCTTATAGATGATTCGTCATAAATTCAGGCTTTCATAGCGAAGATAGAAAACGCCTGTAAACACCGGTAGCTTGTTATTTATAGTTTTGGTTTTTTTACGTTGCATGATTTTGAATAGTAAACTTAAGACTGACGTAACTTTCTGATTATAGCAGGTCTGAAAGCCNTTTTTTTACGTTGCATGATTTTGAATAGTAAACTTAAGACTGACGTAACTTTCTGATTATAGCAGGTCTGAAAGCCACTGCCTTCCGTTATTGTAAGACTTAATAATAACGTTTTATTAATGTCACTGGATCTCTATACACAAACTGTAATTACTGCACCGCTGTTTATTTATTTATTTATTTATTTCAATAATCCACACAGAAAAATAATTTCCGTTCATAACTGCCTAAGCATGTCAAGGTTGGATTAATTCACATCATTGCTCAGATTTCCAACTAAGTTAGCCAATATTCATTTTAATTCCCTAAGGAGAAGTAAGAAAACATATATAACGCAACTGTGAACATAGACTGTGAAAGTTAGCGATGTATTGAAAAACAAAATAATCACAGTAAATGTTCGCATGAAGAACCTATCTTTAAATGATCGCGCGAAGAACCAATCTTATGAACCTGAACAAATAAAACGAACCTTCATTCCGATCCGTTCATAATGACATTTGTAACCAGCTATAAAGTTGCCGCGTAGATCTTAAAAATCCTATACAAATCCAAGTCGTTCACGAAATGCATGGCTTTTAGTTAATAACGTGATAAATAGAATAAATTACATATCTTGACGTATTAATTTCGATCATGATATGCCAAAAAACCCGTTTTAAAGAGACACGAAAACTGTAAAATTGTACTCAATTTCCCTGAAGTAAATTTCTTCTCGTGGAGGATATACATGATGATTCTAAAATCATGGGACAAATATTGAGGGGTGGTAGAGCTCACTAAAACAAACCGTTATTGTTTAGGAATATATGGGCGGGAGTGACGCGTAGAGGCTCAAACACAAAAATAACACATGCAATGCAACACAGTGTTTATTTACAACGTCGCCGCTAAATGCCTTTTTACAGCANAATAACACATGCAATGCAACACAGTGTTTATTTACAACGTCGCCGCTAAATGCCTTTTTACAGCAATGTTTATAATCATTGCTCAAAATTGCTACCACCGACAGTAATGCAAGCTTGATAGCGTCGGTGGAGTGATTGGCGAACAGATTCAAATACGCCGGGTATTTCACGCACGC
>NQII01010156.1:0-49215 GCA_002778355.1 Clitarchus hookeri | reverse complement strand
AGGTTTCTTTACGGTTGGGAAAAATACCTATTAAATGTTACCTTATACTATGAAAATCAAAATTTTAAGTTTACTTGATTGGTGTCTTGTGAAGGAATAATGTATAGAGAATACACTCGCCAACTTTCAAAATTTTTGAGAATTTATTTTCAAAAATGGAACCTTTTACCATATAGCTTCACAAAAACAGCCCTCACTACCGATGACCTTGAGAGACATATTCTGGCCAGAAAATGAACTGACACAGAGATGTGAGGGAATGCTGCACAAACTTGGGGAAAGCCATTAAACCGTTCTACAAAAATGCCAATCCTCTCGATCTTGGCAGGAGACTTTCGATTTTCGAGGTTATCTCATGGTTTCCAAGACTTTATGTGANAATGCCAATCCTCTCGATCTTGGCAGGAGACTTTCGATTTTCGAGGTTATCTCATGGTTTCCAAGACTTTATGTGACAGTCACCCGATTTTTTATTTGAGTACTTAAAATAATTATTAAAGTCCCCACATTTTACTTTTCGTTGATACATGATGAATTCAGTACGTGACATTAGACTTAAACAATATAAATTTTTACGTGCTTGCTGCTCTGCGGGACTTCCTTTGCTCCGTCCCGCTCCTGCGAGCAAAATAGTGTGCCAAGGGCAGAGCAATAACATGAGCAGTGCACAGCAATTTACAAAGGCGAGCTGCCACATGTGCCAGATAAGCCTATCTGGACTTTATGCGCTCCTGACGTTCAACGGATTGAATTTATGGGGTTACCTCTGAAAGGATGTTCTGGTCATCGCCCCTACCTCTCTCAGTGAGACTCGGAGTGTGGGTAACCTTCTAGATCGGGCTAGAGAGACTACTTACCCCTCGATGGGCCTCCGAGCAGACAATTTTAAAGTGAACTCGGCTGGGGTACCCCACACTGATGTCGGCCTCGGCATTACATTTTGGTGACATACCCACTGGAGTCAGCAATACAGGGGTCTGCACCCTGACATCTGGTATGGGCAGTGATGCTAAACGAAGATGACGAAGACAGTATGAAGAAGACACCAAAGGGGTTGTAGATGGACATGAGAGACATCACTTCCAGGTACATGCTACAGAATTTAACCACCCCTTTCCCAAATGGCTTGAGTATTGGTTATGTGGATGGCTGGGGCACCTAAGAACCTACTGCCCACTACAACAGCAGCAGAAACAGTAGCAGCAGGAAGAGGGGCAGCGAGATGAAAAACACATGGCTTCGATGAATGCAGTCAAGCACAAGCGTGAAGAAAATTGTGACCTTCATACATATGCCCAAAAACTGAGACATTGCATCGACGAGCTGATGCTCCAAGCTGTACACCTCACAAAGCAGTTGGAAAATGTGATGTCAGATCATGAGGCCAACACAGCAATGGTGGAACCTACTGAGAGTTTCCAAGATTCTTCTGTGGTTATTCATACACTGCAAGAGCCTTTATGATATAGTGACAGGATGAAAACCCAGTACAAAACAAGAATGTCAGGCGAGATATTTAAAGGATGACAACTGGTGTGGTTGTACAACCCACAGAGGTAAAAAGGGTACTGCTGGAAGCTACAGAAATGTTGGGAAGGCCCCTATACAGAATTCTGAAGAACATCAATGATGTGATGCTTCTGATTTGTCATCACAGCTCTCGGGCGAAACCAAAGGCTAGCCACATCAACCAACTGGCACTCAACGAAGGTCCAGATGTTGCAGTCTGTTTGGGATGGACAGACTTGAGGAGGGGGCAGTGTTAAATGCTTACTGCTCTACATCACTTCCCTTGCCCCATCCCGCTCCTACGAAGGAAACAGAGTGCCAAGGGCAGAAAGGTAACGCAATAAATGTTTCAGCAATTTACAAAGTCAAGCTGCCGTGTGTGCCATATATGACTGTCGGGACTTGTGCGCTCCCGACATTCAGCGGATTGAATTTCTGGGGTTATCTTTGAAAGAATGTTCAGGTCATCGTCTTTGCCTCTCTCCGAGAGACTCGGATGAGGGGACCCATCTAAGTCTAGTTAGAGAGTCTACCTAAGCCACGACAGGTCTCCGAGCAGTTTTAGTTTAGAGGATTGTGCGACCTTAAACACCAGGTGTGAGAAGACAGTGAAGCAATGAGCCAGCAGAGCATTGAGTGGCAGCAAGAGTGACCAGCAGAAGTGAAGTCTGCGGACTGTGAGCATCGGTACATTGGAGAGCGAGATTGATGGGCGGGACTATTGAACTGGATGCACGAGTGTAAGAAATTTGGAAATATGGCAATAGACGGATTAAATGTGTCTAAATAATGAGAGTGAATTAAGTGACTGTCACCAATATAAACACACTGATAAGGCCTTTAATTAGAATTGAGTTAGACAATAAATATTGCGCTCACTTAGAATAACCATATTTATTGTGGAGCTAGATAGTTTAATGTTTTGAATAATAGCCATGTAAATAAATTAAATTAAATTTGGCTTTTTTTTTATTAATTTTTAATACTTCCATCCCTTTGGCATCTTGTAACAATATTGATAATGGTGACTAACACTACTGTTGGTTGGCAACCTGGTCTAGGTAATTAATTCTATTGTATAAAAAAATGGTTGCTTTTGTTTGTGAAACTTTTGTACGCTGTTTTATTTAACGTAAAAGTGTACGGCATTTTCGGAAAATGTAGAAGAAATGTGATGCTGTATTTAAAGTGTGTATTCATGTGAATTTCCTTTCATTATAGAGTCGAGAAAAGGTGCGACATACACATTTTGTAGATTATGTAGGTACAATTTTTCAGTATCCCAGGCAGCAAGTGTGATGTGAAACATGCGCAAACTAAGGAACATAAAGACTATGGAAGCACAAGCACAATGTTTGTTCATTGCATTCATTGTTGGACATAACCTGCCTTTCACTTGTGCCAACCATGCATGTCCATAGTTAAAAAAATATGTTTGCAGATAGAAAAATAGCAAAAAAATACAGTTGTGCTAGGACCAAACCGGAATAATTATTAATGAACTGGGGAATAGGGAAAAAGGAAAAAATGTTATTGGCCTTGCAAAATACACAGTTTTCTATTTCTACTGATGGCAGTAACCAAAGTGATGCAAAGCTTTATTCAATTTGGGGACATTCTATATTACTGAAGCCGTGGCAATAGAATAATGTTTGCTTTCAGTTCTGGCCTTAGATGGTGACTCAACTGGTTTGAGCATTGCACACTTTTATTTACCAGTCTTAAGTCATGAGAAATGTCCAATTGCATGGCTAGCGAATGCACCAGTCTTGGTAGGCTTGAAGAATGGTGTGGCACGTGTGCTACTAAAGGAAATTGAAAATTTGAGTGTAGTAGGTATCCACACCACCTAGCAACACCTACTTTAGCAACTGAGAAGGGAGCAGCATGCCTTCCTGTTCATGTGGATGAGTACTTTATTGATATTTAAAAAGTTCTTAAAGGAAAGAGGAGTTGATACATTTCAAGAACTGCATAAAACTGAAATCCAAAAATTCTGAAATACGTTTAAACATGCTGGCTTTCCTCAGCAAATGTTCAAGGAGTGTGTTTCAGCAACGGGACCCTCATATTGGTCTGTTAAAATGTGTGGATAATTGTGTTTTTGTAACCTTACATAATTTTAAAACTTAGTAGCAAGAATCTCGACACTAACAAAGTTTTAAGTTCCCTAATTGGTTCAAACAACTGCGAAAAAAATGCAAACAAATTCCAATGACAAACCACAAACAAAATGAAAAAATCAAAACTTGAGAACAGTTCTGGAAATGCAAGTCTGTAATGTGAAGAAAGGCTATATATGTTTTTGTCTTCCAACTTGAACAAGGCTTTTTGTCGTTTAATTTCTAATATTTAACCTGCATTTGAAAAACAGAATCTGAGCCTTCAGTGAAGAATGCCCCAAATCCCTATACAGTAAAAATCTATTATGACGTTCTTCACAAAAACGTATCTTTCACTTTAACATTAGGTTTTCAATTCCCGCCCAATGCCCAATTTAAAACCAAATACAATAAAATAGTATATTTGATAGGCATTCATTTTTGCAAAACAAGCTAACGGCGCTGCATTCATGCGTCATAGTGTTATGAAAGTATTATGTGCAATAAAGTGAATACGTAAAGCGTAAAGATTTTAATTTAACATTTTCATAAAGTTACAATAAATATTATTTTTTAAGCAAACTTTGGCGGGTGCAAAATATCATGTACATAATTGCTTCAGCGAAACATAAACTATATGAAATAATATAATTAGTTTTACAGGAAACTGTAATATTGAGATACCACTTTACGATTTTGACATTTATACTCGTCTTAAAAGCGTAAGAGTTGGATAGAAAATGAAAAATTTTAATATTTAATATTTTTTAAGAGGGCATACGCATGTCAGTACAAGGAATTGAACAAGTTACACAATAAATCAACTACATGAAATAACATCACTTAATGGTTATGCTTGAAAATTTTTTTTTGTTTATTGGCCTATGCTTAATATCCTGCCCTCTTCTCTACTAGAACTTCTCTGCTAATTAATAAAGAGCATGATTCTTTCCTATCTCTCTCCTGTAGCATTTTCTATAAATGCATGCAATAATTTTGAATTTGCTGGTTTTTCTCCATCTCTTCTTAGTTATAGGTTAACTATAGGTACATCTAGGGAGGAAGTCATGGTCACAAACACGGCCATTGCTGCCCAATCCCTCTCAGCCACGATGCATGTCTCCTTGCATGGATTCCCTGCCCTGTAGGCATACGAGGCTTAGTCCTGAGATGCATTTAGCTCCTGTCCCTACCTCGAATGCACATTTAACACAGAATTAGGGTAGGTTAGGGAAAAAAACGTTGGCCTTAATCCAGTGCAAATAATATATTGAGAAAAGACCAGTTACTGGAGATAACTAAGTAGAGTGGAGAGAGTTNTGGCCTTAATCCAGTGCAAATAATATATTGAGAAAAGACCAGTTACTGGAGATAACTAAGTAGAGTGGAGAGAGTTTGGGCAGCTGTTAACATCAGGGACTTGAGCCACCGATAAGGGTAAAGCGATGAGTATTGAGCAGCGCTGGAATACAAGGGTTGGGGAAAAAAAAGAGATCCCTGAGAAAACTTGCAGACCAGTGGCATCTTCTGGCACAATTCTCAAGTACGAAAATCCGAGTGTGACCTCACCTGGAAATCGAACCTGGTTCGCCTAGGTGGGAGGCAATCTCTGTAGCCGCTGCATAACCGTAGCCCCAACATAAGAAAGGATTAATCGTGTAAGACGGAATTAGTTAATGAATTGAATGCACTCGGTAGTTACTTCAGCAGCCTAATTTTTAGTTTAAATTTGCGTAATGGTAACAAAGCATGCCTTTGTTCACTTGTAATTGCTGAAAATGATTCTTGCTTGCCAAATGTGTTGGGACTCTATAAGAGCTAACTTATATATGATATTTAAGTCCAATGTTCAAGATTTTATTTTCCAGCATGGCAGACAATAGAGGTTTTCAATATGTGTACATATTAAATGCAAATAACTAGTTGGTCCAGCATTCCAAGTTGGGTTCAAACAGGTTAGTAGCAGTTCCTNTGTGTACATATTAAATGCAAATAACTAGTTGGTCCAGCATTCCAAGTTGGGTTCAAACAGGTTAGTAGCAGTTCCTGAGATGTACTGTAAAATGCATTTCTTCTTACCAATATGAATAATATTTTAAAAAATGGCCTGACCAGAGAAACTTTTATTTAACATATTTTATTTTCGGAGTAGCCATTATGAGTGTACCAAATTTTGTTTAAATGGGTCAACAGTTATGGCATACCAAAATAGAATATTCATAAAACAGCCATTTGTAAATGTGTCTAATTTTCTATAGAGTACTGTATCATTTTAGGTGACCTACCACGGAAAGTATTTATATGTCGAAGTTGGCGGGAATTGGTTGAGCATCCGGAGATATGAGGTAGTTTGTTGTTTGAGGCAACACTATCTTATAAAATAGTCTACATAAATATATCTTGTAGCATAATTAATGTTAGCTTTAGGTATTATANTGTAGCATAATTAATGTTAGCTTTAGGTATTATAAGAGTACCAATTTTGGTTTAAATAGTAGATTTCAAAAATATGGCACACTTGTCATAAATATTTATAAAGAGGCCACTTGGAAGGTGCCAGATACAACCAAAATCAAGTAAATTTAAGTGACCTATTGTATCACTAATAATATGGCAAATTTGACAGTAACTGTTTGAGTAATCCTATAAATATTATGTAAAGACATTATTTTTCAAGTTCAGACATCCCGAAATGGGAGACTATTGGAGATTCAAGTTAAATTCCATCCTGACATTGTGAATATTTAACATACAATATTTGGTTCAGATCGGCTGGACAGTTAGTGAGAAATATCATAGCACCAATAATTAATAGTTGCCATTTTGAAAAACAAATTATCCGGTATGGAATCAACTACATATGCTATCCTTACTGTGTTTTATGTTTATAAGTAGAGACCTGAAGAATTCACGTTTTCATTTCAGGTCTAGCTATAATTCAGTCATAGAATTATATCACGTTTGTAATTGGTCCATGCGTTATTTGACACCACGTGGAGAAACTTGAGCCAATAATAAACGTGCAACAAAATGCAGGCCAAATTATTGCCTTCCGCTGTGATAAAAGCGACCAATGTGTATTTTATATTAGCTTGGTTGTACATAGAACTGTGGAGTCTCGACTACTGGTTATTGAACTCACGAATGTGTAATTTCTAAAAACAACTACAGTTCGTGTAATTTTACACAAATGTCATTAAGAATCCAGAGAGTACTACAAGTCTTTGGTGAAAATATGACTGTATGGCCTAATAAACATGTTTGTGTGAATTTCCACATTTTGAAGTATGTGTAAAAACACACCTACTCCCGGTATTAAAACCTTAAATTGTGTATTTTTACTGGTACATGGTCTTTGTAAAAAACACTAAATGTCATTTTTTTTCTAACCTACTCTTAAACTAAGTGTTAGGTGTGCACCTGCGGTAGGGACGCGTGCATCTCAGGGCTAGGCCCCATACGCCTACAAGGAAAAGAATTCATGCAAGGAAACTTGCATCGCGGCTGCAAGGGATTGGGCCGTAGTGACCTCATTTGGCCTTGACAAACTCCCTGAGCGTACTTATAGCTAAACTGCTATAACTAAGAAGAAAAAGGGCACTAAATGTCTGTGTAGTTGTACATCTTCCATTGCACAATTTTACAATGACCGTGTGTGTAAGATTACATTACATACTGGAGTATCTGTGACCATACATTTACACACACAAAGTTCTGGTAATTTTCCTTTTTTTATGTAATTTGCTAAAACTAGTACAGTATTTGTAATTTTACACTACTGTTTCTAGGAATTAAAAGATAACTACACGTATTTGCGTAAAATGTGCCATCTAGTGGTAGGAAGTAGAACTAATTCAAACTCCATTTGTGTGATCAGAAGGAAAACTTAACTCCCGCTGATGGGATATGGTGGCTTTTACATATAACTACATTTTTTTATGAAGTCAATTGTTATCCACATTTTGGAGATAATTTTTTGGTAACTCTGTTATACTACCTAATAACAAAACTACAAATACATGGTATGTGAATTAACATGACAGTTGTAAAAGAACACATACTGATGGAAAAATTGCTCTGTAAAACAGTGAAAAATGTACAGAAATAGTGTATTTACACTTTTGTAAGTGAAAAAAAGACATATACTATGATGAAATTACAATTGTGGTATCTGTGTAAATTTACTTGCAGCAGAGACAAAAAAAAAACGAATGTTGCAGTTTATTTTCTGCTACATAGTAATTATAGTTTTACACCATTTTGTGAAAAAATTAGTTGAAATATGTACATGTTGTTTTACTACTTTGCAGGATAAATTTACTTTGACGTAGAGTAAAAAAAAAAAATTGACATATCAATGTCAGTGGAGACACTGCTGCCACATACATTTTGTGTAAAATCATACAACTTTTTTTACAGTGTGCACACACACACACCACACATACATACTCTTAGTCAAGAGACACACAAACAGGATGGAAGATTATCACATAAACCTATCTTTCGCAGACTTCCGTATCGTAGTTGGCTACACACCAACTTCCGGTGTTAGGAATTTTGTGTGAACCTTGGGTAAGGCACCGACGTCTTTGTGTTTGCCTTGAATTTTAAATGAATTACTACGAATATTAGACACTTCCTGGATGGGATATTACATTGTTTGATGCTGAAAAAATAACATCTGGCTGTACATTTCTCAAGGACATTTTTACCAGGGTAACAATAATAATGAAAGCCCATCTTTTCTTGGGAAGGTAGACTAAAAATGGAGAACAAATGCAGCTTCTGCAGCTCCTATAGTTTTGCAACAAATTCTCGGGAACAGAAACTTTTGTATGGTATACAAAAATTGTGATCAGTCTGCAGACCCTATCGAATGGTTGCATTATTGTATATTTTGTAATTCTTATTCTGTGATTATCTTTATATTTCTGTGTTAAGTTTATAATTTTGAGAGATTGTATCCGCATGGTTTTGTTACATTAATAATATTTTAATACATTTGCAATATTTGAAGTTTCTTTAAAATCTTCATATTGTGTTAATAATTTTAACTTTTTTTTTTTTTTTTTTTTGAATCATGACTACTCTTAGGTTTTTTCAGTTTCCAGTTATTATATAAAAATTTTTGAGATCTCTAATGATTTTCCAATGTTTCCAGGGATTTTTCAAGATTTTTTTCGTGATTTTTACCAGGATTTTCAGGGATTATCTTGCAATTTACAGGGGTTTTTTGTGATTTAAAAAGATTTTCTTGTAATTTTCAGGGATTCTGAGCAATTTATTTCAGGAATTCTTAGTAAATTTTTCCGCAGTATACACGGATTTTTTTAGGTTGTTGCCCCCTCGGTTATGTCCTTCAAAGAAAGTTCCATATCCGCTGTGCAAATTAGCGAAAACTAATAATAGTGTGTGTTATAGTGAGAGTCCATCAAACAAATGCCATCTTCAAGGACTTTCGTATTTTAAAGTGTAGACATCTTCACTTCAAAACTGTACCCCATCAGTTGTATATATCTAACAGATGCAAAAAATATAAGAAAAACACAATGCTGATACAATATCAAATTAGATTTCCCATTGGTGTCAAATATAATTTTGAAATATATTATTACACAAAAATAAAAAGTCCATTTATTGAAAGTATTGAAAGTAAAGTTATTTTAATTGGTAAATCTGTTGGGATTAAAACACGTTACTCAAACTGCCTCGTAACTGTATTTGTGTGTACATAAAAAGTGGTTTTAACGGGAATAAGATGAGTGGAACAGGCAAGGAAGAAAAAGGAGGGTAAGAGAGAGTTTTTTTGGCCACTAACAGCACGCGTCAGTATTGACACTGGCTGGTGCAACAGCCAGGGGGCGGGACGTGGAACTTGACACGCCACGGGAATCGTCATTACAGGCTCTCGCCAGAGTTGCTGTCAACCAGCTGATGACTGTCAGCCCACAACCCTCTCCACACATCGGGCCTTCTTACCCCTCCGCCTCGGGCTGCAAAGGGGAAGTGCGCCGCCAGCCTTCGGCTGCCATCGACCATCTTTGCACTCCTTCATTGCTTCTCTCTCTACTCCTCCTCCGCTAACCCCACACTGGCCCATGTTTTAATAATAATAATAAAACGTCTTTATTTTTTGTGGCAAAGTTAAGGTATTATCATGTTCTCTTACACTTATATATAAGGGACATTCAGCCCCGAGTTCGAGGCTGATTTTCGCAGCTCAGTTGCTGGACAAAACTCTGCCCGACCGTATACTGACTTCACTAGCCATAGCTCATTCTAGCAGCTGTTACCGGAAGAAACTCTGCCAAACCAGCACCGACTTCACTAGCCATAGTTGATTCTCACAGCTCAGTCGTAGAATGTCACTCTGCCCGAACATACACAGACATCGCAAGCCTTTGCTCATCATGAGACATCAGCTCCATTGTACAATACCAAGCTGCCCAGCAGCTCGCCAAAGCCTGCCGCACTTCTCGGTTACTTCGCTAGCCATGCATCTAATTGTCATGAGTCCGAGTACCGCTAGACTGGGGTTACCCTCGTCCCCTGCGTCACCACATCTACAGAGTCAAGGCATCACACACTGGTTAGCATCCTAGTGATGGTCCCTCAAGTCCTAGTCAGGATACAGGCTGGTATATGTGTTTTTACTGTTCAGGCAATAAACAGACATTATCCTAACTTGGTCGAGTAATCACTCGCAGCCACTATTCTTCAGCACCTTGCTTCCTGCAATCTCCTGTTTCATCTAAAGTACCTCAGACACTCTTGCAGGAGAAGGCACGTGCCAACACCAGATCCCATCCACGCCTATTGGGAGCCCCGTCTCTATGGAGCGAGTGTCCATATGACTGTTGCACCCTTCTGTGAGTGCTTGAGTCTGCCAGTGACTTCCCGCCCACCCAAGTCATTTGCTGCGGTCCAGTAGCCAGGCCTTCCACTGATACCCACCTGCCTACATCTGCCCACTTGCCCACGTACAGAGTGCCAACCGGGTGTATTCCTGGAAACGTGAGGAACCAGCTCAACCAGTAGAAGTCGCAACCTACACTATGACCTCTTGTGACACGATTCATAAGCCATTTCACCACTACCTCCCACACCACCAAAGAAGCCAGTAACTTACAAATGGCCTTCAGCTGCAAANATTCATAAGCCATTTCACCACTACCTCCCACACCACCAAAGAAGCCAGTAACTTACAAATGGCCTTCAGCTGCAAATCAAGTAGTCCGACTACTAGATATATAACATCAACCTACGCTCCTATTCGTACTCAAACTAGGCCTGCACCTCTGCGTGTGCAACAGGCTATTATACAATTACCGAAGACAACTCACCACACTCCTAGTAAAAACCCTGTCAACTTGATGACGCCTGCTTCCCAGCTGCCTGGGGGAGGAAAGGTTCCGACACTGGTCAATGCCACTAACGCCATTTCAAATTTGCGCGCACACTGTGTGCTACGATGGTAAATTTCATTAAATTTCTGATGTGTTTCTTTTATTTTCATTGTGTGAGGGTAGAGTCCATAAAAACCTGTAACTGTAAATTTGTCCTTACAAGCATGGTGTGTACGAATCATCTATCATACAAATGAGGTCTAAGTGTATAACATAGTACTTGCACACTGCAAAGATAATGTTATGAAAAATATAAATTCTCCCTAAGTAACTATACTACTATATCAAAAACTTTTAACATCCAGTTTAAATCAACACATTTTCCAATAACCTAAAAAAATGTCATTTTAAGTTTTAACATCTCCTTCTATAGGAATGAAAGTTTTTCCGACAAGCAATAAATTATACAATCAAACATTGTAAAAATTGATTCATAATGATGTCACAATTGATTGCTGAACCATGCATGTNGCAATAAATTATACAATCAAACATTGTAAAAATTGATTCATAATGATGTCACAATTGATTGCTGAACCATGCATGTGTTTTTCCTGCTTTACATGTCAATCATACACACTCATTTCATGGTTGTGGAGTAATATCTTATTTCACAATTTTTAATAACTAATGAAAATTTTACAATTTTGTGCTTTCCAAAAAAAAGGTGCCCATACAGGGAAGTTATAATCACAAATAAAACTGAAAATAGAATTTAATAACAATTCAGTTGTAACAGTGTTGTATATTAATACAAGTTAAAGTGCTATAACTGTATTAAGGAATAATATAAATTTATTAAATAAATAACAAATCAAAGAATTCAATGTGGCAAGCAAGGTCGTACAAAGTGTATTTATCCAATGAGGTTCCATCTTTAACAGTCTCTTTTTTGCCATACTTTATTGGCTTCTATGCCCATGGCCATTAAAAAGTGAATGAGGCCTTGGTATCAAAGTTTTCATTTCAGATTTATTAATTGGTTTTAGGACACCCAATCAGCCTCAGGAAGTAATTAATGCCGTAATTCATTTTCTCTGATACCACATGATAAACACTTAAAAGCACTGCATTACAATTGAGTAACATTTTATACATTCGTTTTCAAAATAATGTCAAAATTACAAATATTTATGGGATAGTTAACCATTTTAACTCCAAAACTATTTTTTTTTTCTGAACGTAGATATCTAGTCAAATATTAAATCACCAAATAGTAAAATCAAATTTCAGAATCACTGATAATTAAAAAAAATTATACTCTATGCATTTCATGGATACCACCTNTAAATAGTAAAATCAAATTTCAGAATCACTGATAATTAAAAAAAATTATACTCTATGCATTTCATGGATACCACCTATTCTTGTAATTGCGTTGACAGGCAGTAAAGTATTTTGCTTTCTATAGCAGTGAACTCCTAGTCCTTATAGACTGCACTGTCTTCTGATGCTCCCATCATCCAAACTTCTGCAGACTAAAGTAGGAGTAAAAAGGTAAACTAAACTCAAATGCTATTTTAAAAGATATGCCGAAAGTCATACTAAAAAAGAAACTTCAGTATAAGTATGATTCGATAGTCCACGGGGTCATGATGGGGAAGGGGGGGTTATTATAGCTCTACCGGTGGTTCGAACCCCCCTCCCCCAATGGCTTCTATGCCCATTGAAAATGAGCCTTAAATTAAGAAGATAACAATTTTGCTAAAGTTAGCCTCATTACTAGATGCCTGATACACAGCAGACTCCAACCATAATATAAGTATTACTAGGCAGGCAGAATAAACAAATTCTTAATGTCTCCTTCCTCTTTTTTTTTATGCAACAGCACTTTTAACATGTGTGAATATTTTTGTGATATAAGAATAAATAAAAATTGTTTTAACAATAAAACTGAGTACCAATGATAGTTCACAGCCCTAAAAACTACTGCACAACTTGAATCATATGGCATACTGTATGCATTTTGTTCCGAGCCCACCAATCAGACATCCCAAATGTCTTTACCCTTTCTACGCACCACACCGTAATGTAAAACTTCAACTTACTCACTGTAATGTATAAAATAAAAAAAAGCATATAAAAATTCTTGAACTGCAGCATCATTATTTTTGGCCAATAAAAGTTGATCACCTTTTTTGCAATAAAAAATACAAAAATAATTTTTTTAAATATCCAACTATAACTTTCTCAATATAATAAATTATTTTTCCAGAACCATCCACACTCACAACATACCACAGTTTCTTGATATTGACACATTCTCCTCATACTTGACTATTATAATTTCACTGAGCTGTGAAATGAAAATCATTTCACTATTTATGAGTAAAAGATTTGTACAAATGCTGTATGAAATAACACTGTTTTGGCTTTCTTCACTAAATCAGAAATTACTAAAAACATGTATTATTTTGGTTTTGTTTCTTGGTCTGTAACATAGCGTATGAACACATTATTTTCCGGCACAGGATCTGGATGTGTTTCCTGCTCGTACATGTAAGAACAAGCAATGGCCAACACTGTACCTGAAACAGAGAACTCCTTATTTAGGAACACCAAACTCACAAAAAATTACCAATTAGAGTTTGTGAAGTACTAACTGAGCTCACCATCACTGCTGAATGACAAAGATGCAATGGAAGTGTTGTACCGATGGAACTGGCACAGGCGTTTCTTGTTGAAGCCATCCCAAATGTTAACGTAGCCATCTGACCCTCCTGTTGCAAATGTGTTGTACCCATTGTGGAAACTAAGGGGGAGAAAGAAACACAAATACAATTTACTACCACAGAAGAAGAAGGACCCAAGCAAGTGTAATTACAGCAAAACTTATTTTAATACAAATCTCAAAGTAGGTAGGTAGGTAGATAGATAGGAAGGGCTTAAAGTTTTGTAGACAGCAAGGCTCGACACTTAGTTAGGGTACTTTGTCGCCTGCTCCTCTCTTGCGTGGCCGACCGTAGAATCTACCTACATGCCTTAAACCGGTAGGAGTGGTACCAGGTTGTGTATTAGAAAGGCAGCTACCATCTCCAAGCTTAACTTGGGCTGTAACCCAGCCCCAACTGCACATTGCAGCATAACCACCCGGGAACGAGCTCGAGCCGCCAGACAGTTGGAGAGACCTCACCTCCCAGCTCCCTCCCCCTCCTTATTTCAGCCCCCATTCAAGACCACCGGAGAACCACATCCCATCGTCGTCGCCCTCTGCCAAGGACTCAACGCACCACTGGGTCTCGCACACCAGTGGTGCCACCTCAGCCGAGCCAGCAGCGCCCTCTGGCCTCTACCTGCATCACCAGTTGCAGCAGCACCTTCGCCCCGAGGCTGGGCACGTAACTCCAGCAGGAGCCAACTCCAGCTGAAGCAGATCCAGGAGCTACCCTGGGCGACGCCCGTCAAAGGTAAACCAGTTGCGGTGTGCAGACCGGTAATAAGTAAGGTAATTCGGCACACTCCAGACTTTGTGCTAAGCCGCCAAGCCCAGGTTGTATACAGGCCGGGCTCCATTGAACAAACCATAAGTCAATCATGACAGCCAGCCGTGTCTCTGACTGACACACAAAAACTAGCCCTACCGTGATGTCCCAGTCAATAGCAGACATCGCGTGTCAGGAGAAAACTGAACTTTAAAAAATACAGGATCAAGAGGCAGGCCAACGTTCTGCTATCTGTTGATGAACATGCTCAGCTCACAACACTCCCTGCCCCGCCATCTGTTACAATACGCCCTGCCACGTCATGTGTTAGCTAGCTCCAGAAACATTACCAGCCAGGAAAAAATAGCTTTCTTGTGTAAAATAACAAATTTACAAACAAAAACCAATTATTTTATTTTTCTGCAAGCTCTGTGTAATTTTTTTAAGTAACACATGTATTTCTGTGTACAGCGATTTTGATTACTAGAATTTCTATTGGGCGGTATTCGTGTGCCTACGTCCATTACACGCCATGTTCTTCTCTTCCTGTAAGCCAATCTCTTTGTTGTTTTCCTGTTGTTACTACACTGTAATAATAAAACGAAGAAAGTGGAATACATGTGGGTAGTTTTAAGCAATTCTTATGTTATTCCAAGACACATATTTCCAACTTGAGCTGTTTAGTCTCCGTAATAGCAGAATAATTGCTTTGCAAAAGTCATTGGTGAGTTGTTAGTGGATGAAAGTGCATCATCAAGTTCTCTGAATTACTTTTATCTCCAGTCTTAAGACATTAGCTGTAACATCCAAGTGTGATAAGAACTACAATTACCATTTCGCAAATTTTAACCCAAATTCACTGTCTCTAATAAATCAAAAAAAGGGTTAACAAATATTTAATATTTTGCAAGGTTTTCTATTTTTACTTTTATAACCTACAAATTTTTTAGACAGATGTCCTGAAAATTTGTTTGGCATCACAATGACATGTGGATTAGCTGACAGCATGTCAATAAAATATACAGCCACCACTTAACACACCAGCTGATGGCGAAAGGATACATAAACTAAAAGTAAACATTGGCGCTACTTTTGTCGAACAGACAAAACCTTGCCAAGTTACATGAGACAGAGAGTAGAAGGAGGTAGGGCCCTCACTACTCTGGTTCTGTAACAGGAGTCAACGTTCTGGTTGTGAAATTCTGCATGTGCTGCAACTGGCTTTGCCTGTACATTTACATCTACTCCAGCTATGGTTTGTTTGATGTCCGATCTGNTTCTGCATGTGCTGCAACTGGCTTTGCCTGTACATTTACATCTACTCCAGCTATGGTTTGTTTGATGTCCGATCTGAGGCCATTCGTTCTGTCTGATGAGAGTGTTGGTAGTAAGGTCAATGTACTCTGCATTGCAGTGAACATACTGTAGCTAATAGATTCGATTTTCTGTCCCACAGTTGTAGCTGCCCTGGTTAGAATAAGTCTGGTTGATGAGCCTACTGTTGAAGGAGGTGGAAGGTTGATGCACAGCACAAGAACTGCAACATGGGCTATTCAAAGGATGAGACCCCAGGGGGTGGTGACATTACTGACTGTTGCATTGCGTGGCAATTTGCGGTGCACCAGTATTTTTCGAAGGTTGGGGGTTAGTTTGAAGTCCAATCTGGATGATTTGGAAGACAAGTTTTGAGNTTCTGCATGTGCTGCAACTGGCTTTGCCTGTACATTTACATCTACTCCAGCTATGGTTTGTTTGATGTCCGATCTGTGGCCATTCGTTCTGTCTGATGAGAGTGTTGGTAGTAAGGTCAATGTACTCTGCATTGCAGTGAACATACTGTAGCTAATAGATTCGATTTTCTGTCCCACAGTTGTAGCTGCCCTGGATAGAATAAGTCTGGTTGATGAGCCTACTGTTGAAGGAGGTGGAAGGTTGATGCTTAGCACAAGAACTGCAACATGGGCTATTCAAAGGATGAGACCCCAGGGGGTAGTGACATTACTGACTGTTGCATTGGGTGGCAATTTGGGGTGCACCAGTATTTTTCGAAGGTTGGGGGTTAGTTTGAAGTCCAATCTGGATGATTTGGAAGACAAGTTTTGAGNCGGTGCACCAGTATTTTTCGAAGGTTGGGGGTTAGTTTGAAGTCCAATCTGGATGATTTGGAAGACAAGTTTTGAGTAAGTGGTAATGAGGCCAGAATTTTGTGTCCGCGGTTGGAATGGTTCCGAGTTTGTCCATATCCTCGTGGTAAGGGACAACAAGAGGGATATTGGAGTTGCTGATCTTTGAAGATATGTGGTTGAAACCTTATTCTTAATGTTAATTAATTTATTAAATAACTTAATTTTATACTTTGTAAAATTTTTGTGATTCTTTTACTTAGCCATGTGGAACTGTACAAAAATATTAAATGCACTGTAAATACCTGTAAGTACCTATATGGCCATTTACCACCTATTCCAACACACAATTCAACATTTTCAAGCACTAACAGACTAACACTGTGGCAAAGGAACACATGGCCGCCTTCAGACATGCTGAAATCATGGCCCTTACCCATCAATACAGCTACAAGACAGCCCACTGACTGACAGACCTCAACAAAATTACAGGAAGTTGCCTGGTGCCATAAACCCATAGCCCAGGTGATGCATGACACACATCACATCTCTGATCAGTTTTGAAAGCCCTGCTTAAGATCTTCTAGTATGCACATGGTGTATTCTTTCAACATATGTAAAATTATGGGCCTGATCACTTTATTCATGCATCAGTCAAGGAAAAGTGTAGAATTATTATAAAAGAAAATATTTTACAAAGTTGCTAATTCTTACAGTTATGTGCATTAAAAAAACAGGAAGCAAATAAAATCATTTCAGTATTCATAAATGTTTACTTAGCACTTTTAATTCAACCTTAAGACATGGAACTACTTTTGCTCCACCCTTACCAACTTTCCTGGGCACATGCCACTCAACATGTCCATTAAAAAAAAGTGCGTAGGCAGGAGAAGCGATATTTTTTAAAGGTTAATTTCAGAAGCGCTTGCTTAACCATGAACAGTCTATACAACACAAAATTGGAGAGTGACCACCTCACATTTAAAATTCTAATTAAGACCTAGGTACCTGGAGCAAAAACATCATAAATCTAAACTTCACCTGATGGCATTAACAGGATAAATGTTCTCAATGCCAGCCTCCTTTATTCTATGGCACTTGAAGGCATATTTCTTCTTCTGCACTTCTGGGCTGGTATCCAGATACTCCACAGCTACACGACCCTCAATACTGCTGAGAACGTAACCCTGAAAACAAAGTTGTTTTTACCAACATTGCCAGTTATCACAACCATTCCAATCTTTAAGGTGCTAGTCACCCAAAAATTCATTATTTTGTATTTGCAAAACATACTGTTCAACTTGTACACACTATTTACAAATACATATGTACTATTTGCTTACATAAAAATTTTTTAAGACAAAATCTGTTATGCAGGCATGTCTAAATCACAACTTTAGTTTTTTTTTGGGATGTAGAAATAATAAAAACTAACTTACCGAGATGAGTGAAATGAAATAATTCACATTAAAATAAGATACCATGAATTACTTCAAGAAATCTTTAAAATTGCATTATGAAATGTTTTAGAAACTTTTAAAAATTGCTTAAAATAATGACATTTTTACATAATTTTTATTACTAACAGTTTATGATTTTTTATAAAATAAATTTTGCTAAGCATACCTGAAAATTACATTTATAAATTTTTTGTAAATGTTTTCTTTTATTTTATTTGTATGTACCAAAAACACTAATCGTGATTTTGACATGCTCAACATGTATGGTAAATTGAATGAGCTCATTTTGTGGTTAAAATTTCACCACTTCATCATAAAAAAATATTTTCATTTCATCAAATAAATTTTATAGCAAAACATGCATGTATTGTTTTTAGAACGTTACAATAACAACTTCAATCAAACCTAAATTGAACTGCTATTCATTAGTTTAAATCAGCGCATATTTAGGTGAAAAAATTCAAAAGTATTCAAAAATAAGGATGAAACAACAATCTGACACTCGGTCACGTAGCGCACTGTCACAATAGCAGTCAATTTTGTGAGATCAATCTTGTATTCTGTCAAGGTATTTAGGCCTTAAACTTCCTGAGAACACTCACTAGCATCGGAATTTTCCAAGAATTTTACATCACCCAGATACAGCCACTATTCATTTGTAGGTAACAATATTTTAATTATAACACAAAAACACACCATCTCTTTTAATAAGTCATTACATTCCACAGAATTACCCTGTCCATATCTTGACCTTCCACACATTATTTAAATTTTTGTTTGTACACTTGGTGTATTTTAGGTACATAACTCCCTTATGGCCAGTTGCACCATTGAGGTTCATCTCTCAATCCGAGATCATGTCCGAACTTGATCTGAGATCGACACAGAAAACTGTTGCACCATTCGAGTTCAGAGCATGACTAGAGATTGAGATAAAGTTAATTTCGAACTGACGAATATGTGGTTAGAAATCTTGATCCAAGATCAGAGATGTATGTAAGCACAGTTAAATAAAGTGNTTTCGAACTGACGAATATGTGGTTAGAAATCTTGATCCAAGATCAGAGATGTATGTAAGCACAGTTAAATAAAGTGTACTATAAATAAACTTAGTAATATTTAAACTGTTTAAATATAGATTTGGTTGTGTTCTACTGTTGCAAAANAAAGTGTACTATAAATAAACTTAGTAATATTTAAACTGTTTAAATATAGATTTGGTTGTGTTCTACTGTTGCAAAATATAAATTGAGACATTTTACAAAGGCTTAAAATCCAACGCATTTATTTAATTAGATGTATTAATAATTTGTAAAGAGGGAACAAAATTCATGCTTATCTCTCCGAGCAAGCACAATGGAAAACTGGTAAAGCCATTCAGATTATCAGAAATTGTAATAATTTTCCACACGAGCTACGTCTTAAAGAAAATCTCACGTCAAAATTTTTGCTCGCGAAAGAGCAGCTGCCGCTGACAAATGTAGTCTGAAAATACACCAACAGATAGCGCTAAAAACAATATTATCCACACTTGAATATTTTTCAGTAAAATTTGTAAAACTACTTTACTTAAAACAGATAAAACATTGCACCATCAATAATATTGGTATTAAAAATAACAAAAAAAAAGTGTGTGCAAACAGTTTCCAATCTAACAAAAAACTGAAATGGAAATTTTGCAGTGCATTCAACCGAAGACAGGAGATCTACGATCGGAACTCCACTATTCGCGTTGGTGCAACACCCATACATTGGAATTCGGATCCAACTGAAGATCATGTTTGAACCGAGATCTTAGGATTTCGGTTCAGGGTTGTTAATGGTGCAACCGGGCAATGGAATTTTTGCACACGGTATAATATCAATGAGGGAAAGGAAATGACTAAAACTGAGGTAAAATTACAATAACAGCAAACACTGGCATTCTGATCGTGAACCAGTGCTTAGCAATTTGGCTTGATATATCAAATGATACATACAGCAATAATCTTCAGACCTGATCAATTTACGAATCATTCTCATTGAAAAGTAAAACTTTAAGTTTGTCGCATCAACGTGACTCCCACTAATAGATTGAACTATTATCAGCGTATATGTGAAATATATGTCATAATGCTGTAAAATACCTGAAAATTGTAAAACTAATAGTTTCTATGAGTTTTCATAGTAAAAGAAGCTCAACANTCATAATGCTGTAAAATACCTGAAAATTGTAAAACTAATAGTTTCTATGAGTTTTCATAGTAAAAGAAGCTCAACAGTGTGGTTTTGGAAACATTTCAATGAGCAATTTCGTTGCTCTTTTGTGAATACGGGAATTATTACAGGACTTGCGAATAAACATAGTTTATCCATATTTCACATTATTTTGCAGTTCCGGTAAATTATAGGCTTTAGCCATAATGCAAAAACTATGAGATTTGAGATTTTTTTACGAGAAGAAAGAGTACTTGCACGTAATATCTACAAGTTGAATGGTCTTTTGTACAAAAATAAAATACTGTATGCATTTTTTAGAGACCAGCACCATATCAACTGATAACTTTCTTGCAGTTTTGATTAAATATGACTATCTGATACAGTACGGAGCAAGTAAATTTGCTTTGCACCTACAACAGTAATTACAGCTGGGATTAAATGCAGTGGACTTTCGATGTACCGNGGAGCAAGTAAATTTGCTTTGCACCTACAACAGTAATTACAGCTGGGATTAAATGCAGTGGACTTTCGATGTACCGATAAATGCATGTACCAATAAACCGTATCCACAGTTAATTTTAAGTGGTCACGACAAAATTCCTATATAAATAATGATAAAGCTACTAGCTTTTATCATTTATTGGATATTGCGTTGATCTAAATACCTTTTGGCCCCGTAAACTAAGATTTCACGCAATGATTTGTTTTAAGCTGGTTGTTTATGTAAACATTTCATATCTGGAAGTGAAATATGTTAAATGTGCTTCTGTTTATCATAACTGCAGCGTTGTCCTCTTCAGTTCAGCTGATGGTATCGGCGACGGCAAGTCTGGCATGCTACCTCGCCTTACACGCCTGATGAGAGAGGAAGTGGTTACCTGGCCACCAGAATGGCATCCGTGCATCCTCTCTCCTCTCCTCTTTCTGTATCTCTCTCAGCCACACACCTTTCTTCCTCCTCTTACATATTGAGAGCGGAAGCTGTTGTCTACAAAAAAAAGTGCATCCTCTCTCTCGGCCGCTCGCACTTGCTTCTACCCTTTACATGCCTGGCTGCATATCAAGTAAAGTGCAACTGGCAATCGTAGAAATTTTGTCAAGATCATCCATCGCTCAAAATAGTAGCATCTATCACTAGTGTTCCGCCTGAAAATGTTATGCAATACATTTTAACAACAAATTATTATTTGCACAGATGTTTTCTTTGTGATTAAAGGTCCTTTTTCCGTAAAGTTGGTGTTTAAATGTATCATGATTTTAAAAAGAAATATTAATTTAACTCAGTGGACAGCATCATTGCGAATAAAATGACATGCCCAGAAGCATATACTTGACCTCCTCTTGTCACCAAAAATAGTTTTAAAATCGAACAACTTGGATTACCAAGTGTAAAAATAATTTTCAGTAACTTCCTATGGGAAAACCTGAGCATTTATAATAAAATATATCAATAGACATGTGTCTTTTATATAAACTGATATCCTGTAAGAGCCTATTTGACACCTTTTGCCATCTAATAATGGGTAAGCACAGAGACTGAGTGCAGCGTAACTCGCGACTGGCATAGGTGTATGGGTGTATGGGAAAATCAGAGAACATGATTTTGAATGCTTAATTATTATAAAAGACCCTGAAGNCCGAGACTGAGTGCAGCGTAACTCGCGACAGGCATAGGTGTATGGGTGTATGGGAAAATCAGAGAACATGATTTTGAATGCTTAATTATTATAAAAGACCCTGAAGAAATGATTTTAATTGCCTCATTCATTTTGTCTCAAAATTTAAAAGTTAATGGAGTGGAGGGGTACATTGTTTCACTCCTCTCGCCGCTGAAGCTTCCCCATCACCATGTCGCCCGCCATGAACACACTGTTGCTTGATAATCTCTCCGCATGCCCTCAGTTAATCGAGCACACGTGGCACATTCAAAATTTGGCTTGCATTCAGTGTCATGTTATTTTCAGAGGGCTTGAAAGTTTTGGGTCGGGTTGTAATAGCTGTCGGATTGCAATCAATTATATACAGAATTTTGAGATGTTTATTCTTTATTTTGACGCGTGGCGTCAGTTTGGCTGACGGCGATGTCACTAGACAAGGCTCTATCGTGCCGGTCAGACACAATAGCTAACTAACTAACTGGATTGACTTTGTTGACTGCTGATTGTTTCCTGGCTGCGATACAGACTGGGGCATGTGGCCTTGCAGCATGGTACAAAATCACGTGTGGGTTGCGCAGTTCTCCGCACTGTTGGTGGGCACACAGACACTGGTTTACCTGTAGGGTCTGGGGCACGGGGCAGCTCCTGGCTTGGCCGCTGCTGCTACTGGCTGGATCTCGGACCCGGTCCTTGAGTAGTGGTGGTGCTAAGAACTGGTTGAGCTGGTTGTTGCCCGCGGTGGGCTGTTGGTCCTGGTATGTCTGAATCATGGCTTGGCTATACCCAGTGGAACTGGAAGCCCCCGACGGATGTTGACGATGGGATGCGGCTTGCCGGTGGTCTTGTCGGGTGGCTGAAAGAGGGAGCGTGGAGGGACTGGGAGGTGAGGCCTCTCTAGTTGTCAGGTGGCTTGAGCTTGTTCCCGTGAGGATAGACTGCAGAGGGCAGTTGGCACTGGGTTGCAGTTTGCTTGGCTAGGTTCGGAGGCAGTAGCTGTCCTCTTAGCTCACCAATTTGCACCACTCTTATGTGTGAAGGGCATATAGGAAAGCACTAAGGTACACCATGCTAAGGAAGAGCAGGCGACTAAAATCCCTAGCTATGTGTGCAGCCAGTCATGGCTAGACCACCCAGATTCTGTCCTATTGCTCCAACCGGCGAAAATAACAAAGTGGTGGATGGAGCACTGGTCTGATCGGGATATCTAGTAATGCTGTGGGTGTAATCCAGAAGGGGTCAGACCTCCAAGACCAGTCTTATCACACTAACCTGCAAAAAAAACGTGGTAGATGGAGTGAATCGGCTGGGCTGGATGACTAGCCACCTTGTGGACTGAGTTTCTAGTGATTGTGGCTCTACCGTATGTGCACAGCAGGTACCTTTGTGTACCTGATCCACAGTATGGGTGGCCGTCTAATTTGTGTGTTTTACGACGTACGTGCACCTGGTTAAGGAAGCCCGCAGTCCTACTCTAGGTTCGGCAAAGAGGGTTTCTATGAAGCGGTTCCCTGCTTTTCATTAGTAGGTGGACATCTACTTGGGGTTGAAGTCACAGTCACCCTAGAGATAAGTACTTTGAGGTTAGGTAAGATCACGTGCTTATTCCCCAGAGGAATAGACACGGTGGCCCATACTAACTCCTAACTATCAATGAACTGCAACAGAAGTAAACCACGGCAGTACCAGGTGAAGGGGTCCTGGGTCTATACTAGACAAGAGCAGATGCGGCTAGGTAGCTATGATACTAACTGACCCTAACTAACTCCAATGTTGTTGTCCAGAAGGGACTCTGGTGCCACTACCAAAGTGGTAGTGAGTGTAAAGGGGGCAGAAGACTTCTTCGGGGATTGAAGGTCTGGAAGATGTCTTGAAGGTAGTAGTGGTCCTTCATGAGGAAGTTGGTATAGGTAGAGAGCTCCAGCACACGAGGTGGTGGAGCGAGCTGCTGAATATCAACTGGTGTTTCGGGGGCTGTGCGCTCGCCTATATGGAAGGCCGGCTCCGGGTCCTTTGGCTCCCCTTGGTTGGTCGGGTATCTTCTGGCTGTAGTTCCTCCCTTGGCAGTCAAGGCCGCTATCTCGGAGGGAGACTAGAAGTGCGGTTTCCCTTGTATGCGGGTAGTACCACTCCCGCAAGCGCTTAGGGGCAGTGCTGGGCTGCTTGGCTGGCTTCTATCACACACAGTGGGGTGACGTGAAGTACATAAAGGTGAAGACGGTATTGATTGCAGTGTCCGTGGGGGACCCTTGCCTAGGGGCTTGCTGGTTGGCTCTGGTAGCAAGTTGTCTACGGTTCAAACTCCGCCTTGGGTGACGTGATGACATGTGAAGATGAGGCAAAGTCGTATACAGTAAATATGCCAGGACGCGTCAATCGCCTCCCCCTCCTTCTGGCAGAATTCTGTGAGTGCGAGTGATGTAGAACTGTCACTGGGAAAAGTCTGTGTTGGCTTCTGTGGCGTTCCTCTTGTGTGTGCTGCTCTGGGCTCCGGCATGTGGCATGTCACTTTCCTTTTTGTAGGAGTCTCTCTCTAGCTAATGGGTTCGAAGACAGCTGTCATGCGTATTGTACAGGTGTTTGAGTGAATGCTCAAATGCCTTCTTTTGTTAGAATAAGGAAACGTGTCGCTCACACAAGTCAGCTGAAGGCTGTGTTTTATTTACCGTATTCACCAGAATATAAGATGACCCCTACATTTGCCCTTTGCTAATGAGAAAAATTCAATTTTGCCACAAATACTTGACAGGCAATTATGATAAACTCAAAGTCATATGTCCCATGAAAATTATTTTAAATATAAGTAAAATAGGTAAAAATTTACCCGCCATCAAACCTTCTGTACAAGAAAGAGAAAAGAATGCAATATTAAAAAAAAAATTGTTCTGTGTCAATTATTCATCACTTGAATCAGACTCCCAAGTAGAATGATCACCGCAAACATTTGCTTCTGTAACAGAAAAATGCCTGGCTGTTGCACAATTGTTACGTATTTTTGCATACCAAACTACCATTAGTTTAAAATTTGTGTCGAAACTACAAAGTTGAAATTTTCTTAGTTGCGACACCGATAAACCTTTGTTTTCAATGTGGTCACTCATAATTAATTAACACGTGCTCATTTACCAATAAGTTCAATACAAAACCAAAAAATGGCCTCGACCAGGAGTAAAAAAAGTACGGGAATTAATTAGAAGTCATATATATAGCTACTATCTCGTACTCACAACCCCAGATGTAGGTATTCACTCTGGGAATGTTGAATGTCAGCGCTCCCAAGTTGTTCATCAAACAACTTTGATCACTCACGTTCACAGACGTGATGCCATTTTGGTGATAAAGTAGCTGCTCTAGATCACAAGATGTTTAGTTTACCACCATGTTGACGCTCCCCGCGTCCATGCATTTTTGGCCGTCAGAACACACGCGCTAGCGAAGCCTGCCGGCGGTCAACACCAATAAATATTAAGGGTGGAGAACGTGTCCAAATAAAGGATCCCGCGCCTCACAGCTGCAAAGACGGGCCACCCAAGTTTTCTGCACGTGCAGACGGCATCCGGAGGCAACGGAAGCCACCAGGGCACGAACACAGCTACACTGGGCAGCTGCCCCAAGATACGCCGAGGTCCCACGACCCCGGGCTTCACCGCAATAAAACCCTGAGAGCTTTTGGGGCGAGCGTGCGGAGAGAATAGCGGCAAGGCAGGCGAACCACACATACGCCAAGCCAAGAGGCCACCCAAATATTTCCGCATGCACAGGACGAAGTGCTTAAACTTGTAAACCAGGATCGAGGGGCAACACCGGACCCACGCGCGCCGGAGGGCCGCACACGTTGTTTTATAACCCAGAGAGGACGCGGCCATCGGGCGGCCACCTGCAGAAATAACACGAGTTCAATATGGCGATGGGAGCCTACAAAAACGACGAGAGAGAGGAAGGGGGAGGTCAGTGAGGTGCTAGCCGTGAGACAGTGCAGTGCGGCGCGAGCCGTGAGACAGTGGAGTGAGGCGCGAGTAGTGAAACGACATAGTTGGTCGGAGGTCCGTCCGCGAGACGTCCGGTGTTCGGAGCCGGACGACGGGAGTTTGCCACGAGCAGTCAGTGGGAAACATAAACCAATCCAGCAGGGAATCAATCAGCCGCAGTAACGAGCCGAAAGTGACACGGGAGTACGGTACTGCCACCCCGGGATGCGCAGATAGGCGGTCACTACATTAAGGGGTCCGCCAGATCCGGACGCGAGTCAACCAGCCAGTTTACCGCAGAAGCCAGTCAGTCCAAGCAGTTGCAACGCACCGAGGAGGGGAGGATCGAGTGGTGAGCTTCGCCGGAAGGCCACGTCGAGCTAGTGGGAATGTCCAGCCGGGACGTGGTAGGGCAAGGAACAAGCCGTTACTGCCCTACATCGAGAACGGGAGCGAGGGACGAGCCCGACCGAAGGGCGTCCGCTCAAGGAGAAGCCAGCCGCGTGCAACAGACCAATGACAGAGGCCGACAAACGGGACGTAAGGCGGGAAGCATCCGAGAAAACCCATGCACAACGCCGACGGGAACCGAAGAGGGCGGAACGAGTCCGCGAGGAGACGACCACGGCAGCCGGCCGTCATCAGACGCAGTGTGGACCCGAGAAGGAGGAACTTCGAGGGCAGTCGCCGAGACGCCCATCAGACGCAGAGTCCTGCCAGTTCCAGCTCACCAGACCTCAACTGCAGGACCAACTACCCGCCCAGCAAACCAGATAAGTACAGTCATCCAGCGTGTGTGAAGAGTACTACCCCCTACACGCGCTTTTGTATAAACGGGAAGGAGTTGTCTCTAGAGCTCGTGAGTGAATTATAACTTGTTCAAGGAATAATAAAACTAGATTGTTTTTTTGAACTCCAATCGCCCTGTGTTTACTTCAGTAGTAAATTGGTCCTTTAGACAACAGTGTCAATCACCTTCCTCCTAAACCACAGCTCTGGGAGTTGTCAATGTTACAATTGTATTTTTGATAAACGCAACCTAACCAAACATAACCACCTGTAGTGTAATGTAATGTACTAACCCATTTATGCAAATTTTATACTTGTACAAATATTTTAGCGGTGTTTGTCAGGCGGTTTCGCGATAATTATAAATATCTACACGCCTGGATTAACGACTAGTAACCAAGCCTATTGGAATAAAAACGTGATGGAAATTGAAGTTAACCTCAGTTTTTGTTGTGATAGTGTTTTATTCTTTTGATAATATTAACCAAACTTCTGTTTTTCGAAAGATTAGAATATTTCTTTGGAAACCATGAACTAAGTGCTATTACTATTACCTATGCATAAATATTAACCTCAATTTTATTGTGATACGAAAATAAGACTACTCCTAAATTTTTGATCGCGAAATTTGGAACAAAATATAGATATAAAGTCTGGTGAATACTGTACACCATTTAACAGATTTTATCTGAAATAAACTAATTTACAGGCGGACCCGAAAAAAAAATTGATCAAACACTAGGCATGTATACTAGTCCCACGTGAGGAGTGTGTCAACTAACTGTTTACTTGCTGTACTGCGGGTATGGCCACGTAAATTTTGCAGTGGGATGCCATGGTGATTCCCGTTATCGCCCTGGCTGAGCTTGGAAGGCAATGCGGCAGGTGCAGGATAACACGTCCTTCGTTCGGCTGGTCGTGGGTCGGCTGCTGGGCTCATCGGTGTCGTTCTCAGCAGTGGCCAACTTGGGGCCACCAGGCGTGACTGATTGTCCCCTACTCCTGGAGGGGCAGTGTTTGGGGAGTAGTCAGAGGCAGGGACTCATCTGCTTTCCTTGCGCCCTCGGCTCTGTTGGGCTCATCCTCCGGGTCGGAAGAAGGTGTTGTAGTAACCTCGCTGCCAGCCGGCGTCAAGGCCTGGTGGTTCACTACGTCCTCCTGGATGGATGTGGGCGGAGTCGCCGTCTGAAGCAGGAGCTCTTCAAGCACCACTACCTCGTTGGTGCAGCCAGGTTCCTCCTTCCGGGCAAAAGGTGGTGCAGAGGCGGCCTCGCTGCCTTCCGGTATCGAGGTCAGGTGGGTCACAACGTCCTGGGTGAACATGGTCGGGATCGCTGTCTGAGGCAGGAGCTCTTCGGGCACACCTACCTCGCCGGCACGGCTGGGGTCATCCTTCTCCTGGATGGTGCTGAGTGGCTGGGGTCATCAGCAGGGCTCCCTGTCCAAAGGGCTCCGCCACGACAGTACGGAACTGGTCAGGGTCATGCGGCTGTGCTTGGCGGCCATCTTCCGAACGAAGTCCATCGGGGTTGAGAGCAATGTCCTGTTTGACATTGCTCCTCGAAGTGCTGGTGGTTCATCTTTCACTAACGTGAGCGGGATACTCCTCTGGTAGACGTCCGGACGTGGTGCGGAGTCCCCGTGAGCTGCTTGCTCCGGGGTAACTGGTGGCTCGACTTCGGTGGGCGTTTGCAGCAGGGGGTCATCCTCCATCTCCCCTTCGTCTTCCTGTGCTTCTACCTCGAGGTCCTGGGTTCCGACAGGGCAAGGGCGCATCTGCCTTTGGGGTCGGCGTGAGACTTCGTTCTCTGTCTCGGGATTCGGTGGTTAAGGGTGATGTCGGGGTTTCCTCGCCAGTCGTCTCACCCCTTGGTGTCACTGTTGGTCGTGGTTCAGCGGGGTTCGGTCCACAAGTAGCTGTTGCAGCTGCACANGTGATGTCGGGGTTTCCTCGCCAGTCGTCTCACCCCTTGGTGTCACTGTTGGTCGTGGTTCAGCGGGGTTCGGTCCACAAGTAGCTGTTGCAGCTGCACAGGTTCCTCTACTTTACGTGGTGGGGCTGTGTGCTGGGAAATGACGCCACTGCTTTGCTCCCATTGGACCGTCAAGCGTTTCTTCCCCCCNTACGTGGTGGGGCTGTGTGCTGGGAAATGACGCCACTGCTTTGCTCCCATTGGACCGTCAAGCGTTTCTTCCCCCCCGATCTGTGCACACAGCGTTGCCCGCAATCTACAGTGCACTTTTGCTGCTGTAGCCAGGGCTGTCCCAAAATTACTGTTTCCCATGTTTCTGGTACCACCAAGAATTCTGCATGGGTGGTTGTATGATTGGGGATGTAGGGGCGGCAGTAGAAGGTTAGGGGCAGTATGGTGAAAAGGGGAAGTATGGGGAGAAGGGGAAGTATGGGGAGAAGGGGAAGTATGGGGAGAAGGGGAAGTATGGGGTGAAAGGGGAAGTATGGGGAGAAGGGGAAGTATGGGGAGTAGAAGGGTGCACCCGCCCTACTTTCTGCTTCGCTTTCTCTTCTCTCTTCCCCCTTTTGTTACACTCCAAGAGCACCTGCTCCCGGTAGTTTCTCTCTGTTACTCTCGCATGCTACACCAGATCTTCCACTGACTGTGGCCTGGGAATTTGTAGAAAATTACGTTGCTTCAGTAGCAGCATACACGCAACAGTACGAATGCAACTTTACTCGTTCCCTTCAGGGCATATCCGTGAGAGGGGGGGAGGGGATCTGCACCTTCCTTCTGATAAAGATTTTGGCCTCTTCCTCGGCAGCCTGGGTTCGACTGTAGAACTCTGTAGTAAAATGTGTTAATACTTCCTCACCTGAGAACTGGGTGGCTAGGCGTGAACAAAGTTGCCCCCATTCTGTAATGAACTCTTCGTACTTGTTCCAACAGTCTAGCACCTTTCCTTTCAACTGCTTTTGGGTTTCAATAACCCATGCTTTAACTGGGACTTCGTTTTCCTTAAACACCCTCTCGCATTCCTGGGTAAATGCTACTAAGTCCTCATGGGGTCTTCCCGCGGATTCTGGCAGTTGGTGCCCGTCACTACCCTAGGTGGATGTCATGCTGTGGTAAGTGCCGGGATTGTTCAGTCTGTATTATGCAGCACACTTGCAAAGCTCACACCTGTATACTAAGCCCGGTCTCGTGATCCTTCCGTCCGGTCAGCCTATGCATACGTGATGAAACGTTTGTGCACATATAATACATCTTACTGTGTTTACCCCTTGTCCGGTGCAAGTAAGCCAGCTACAATAGGCAGTCTGGTGGATCTGACATTCGTCGCAATGGTATTCTGTATATAAGCAGAAATACTTTCAGTGACTGTGTTTGAAGTGTGACCAAAGTAATATTGTGTTAAATCATCTTTTTTATTTGATTTAGATAATATGATGTTATGGTTTTCCTAGTTCATTACAAAAAATAATATAGCTCATATTTTTCTGCAGTGTAATGCACACCGATGGAGTGTTCAAGTTGACTAATGTATTTAGGTTTTAGTGAAGTGTTTTTAGTTTAGGATATGTTGGCAGACTACCAACGATATTTGAGTCTGCATGCTGTGGACATTTCCTCTTGTTGTCACCAATCACCACCTCACCTTTTCGCACTTAGTGAGACAGACAATTTTGTGTTCCATAATAAAATCCCCTCCAACAAATGCAGAACATTTTTTAATGAAGCCCCATCAATGAAAATTAGTTATATATCGTACACACTTGTTTTAAATTGTACGTATTCTACTGAAACAAAGCCACCACTCTTAACAGCAACCATGTTGTGGAAGGCTACATGTGTCAAATGTGCATACACAATGAGAGCAATCGCACTTGCACTGAGGTATCTGCCAGTGCAGATTTCTCTCTGCATTTTGTGTCAATCATGTGACTGTCTCTCTTTTTGTTCATATGTAATTTCACTACAGCACAGTGCAGCTGCAAATTTAATGTTGCACTACACATAAATGTTTATTTAATCGACCCCCCTGGTCATATGAGAGGGTGCAACCAAGGAGCACCCACCAATGACAATCTTGCTAGTGCCAAGCAGTGAATAAGAAATTTGAACAGTCTAAAAAACTTGTCTGTATCCTTCCCATGATGGTTGTCAACCTTGTAGCCACTGCACTGTTAAAACTGGGTCAATGAGGCTTCCTTTGAGAAAGGTATGTAAAAAACAGCAAAACAATAACTTATAAGAACCAATTGTAAGTTCACAGGGATGATGAAACAAAAACTGTTAAAATTTTTTGTATATTCACAGAAATTTTATGGGAATGCACATCTAGTCTGTTGGCAGTTTCTTCACACTTTCTGAATAAAACTTGTGAAAAATCATTCCATGCTTGAATGCTTCCTANTCTAGTCTGTTGGCAGTTTCTTCACACTTTCTGAATAAAACTTGTGAAAAATCATTCCATGCTTGAATGCTTCCTAAATAGATCATGTATCACAAGTGTTTTATACTTGTGTTAACATAAAAGTACCTTACTTTTGTTAAATTGAACTCATAATGATATTTATCTATAAATTATAATATCTAATTTTAAACTAATATTAACAAATACAGGGAGAAAATAGGAGTGTTGGAAATGCGTAGTAAGAAATATTTCTTATGCAAAATGTTACTATAATGAGTGCGAACGAATGCAGTGCAGTTCCTTTCGTGTACTTTTCAAAGACTCAGTTAAGCTTTCCTTGCATGAGACGGAGGAATATCCTGGAAGTAGAACTTTATCAGGGCTTCAGAAAAGTTGGAAGTAACCGTGAATGGACAATACTATGTATAAGAGAAACAGTCCATAATGATGAACAAAAGACGCAAGCTCGGTTCATATAAAATACGGAATATCTCTATATTCTAAATAGCTTCGGGTTTTAGGGATGAGCATTTTCACGTCTACACAAAGTGTTTTTCACTGCAACCAGAAAGTTATCATTCCTGCAACAGTTACAAAATTTACGTGAGTTCCACCTACACCTTCATACATCAAAAAGTGGCAAAAACCACCTTGCACAGATAGTAAAATTTGAGTTTCTAAATTAAAATAATTTGTTAAGTTACAAGCANTTCCACCTACACCTTCATACATCAAAAAGTGGCAAAAACCACCTTGCACAGATAGTAAAATTTGAGTTTCTAAATTAAAATAATTTGTTAAGTTACAAGCACACCTCAGGGTGGCACTTGCAGATAGACATACATATACTCAGACATGCATATACTCAGACAAACACATTTCCTATGCAGATGAGCGGTCGCGACATTCTGCTGGCTGGACAAGTTTCTTCAGGCTGTGAGAGGTGGAACACACAGTCAAGAGACAACCGAGATCATAACTCACCTGCTTGTTCGGGAAGCAGCGGATACACCTGGTCTGGTACTTGAGACTCGACTCCCGGCGCTGATGTACGAATCCCATGTTCCTCAGGTCCCACACATACACCTTCCTGCCTGCAGTGCCAACCACAAACTTCTCCCCACACAGGCTCATTGTGTACACCTGCAATCACCAGCCACCCATTTCTTTTTCACTAGTGCATCACTCCAAGCATGGGAGATACAATTCCCTTCAATCTCAGAACAATCATGGAAACCGGGCAATTAAACCAATTTAACCAGGCAATAATTTCTACCACCACTCTTAAAAATTACTAACCACTTTTAAAACTTAAGCAAGTATGAAATAAAATAAATTTCTGACAAAAAATAATAAATTGAATTAAATAGTCACTTCAGAAAAATACCAATGTGTTACACAATAAACAATCATATCAAGATTAAATGAATTAATCAATTAAGGCATTGATTTGCAAATTACTTGAACTCTGGAGGAGAAGAGTTTGATTTCTCGAGCAGTGACTGGTGGTCTAATAAGGTTATGTACCGATTTCCAAAGCAGCATTTGTCGAATTTGTTTGTAATTGGAATAGCGTTATTTGCTTTAAAAAAATTGTCTAAATTTAATGAATTTACACTGAACATGTTTACAGTGACAAAACCTGCACTTTACAAATCCAGAGGTCCTACTAAAAGCTTGAGTGAGTGTGAGAGATATTTTGGTGGCACTTACCAATTAAGGTCTTCAGCATCAATTGGGGTGAAGAGTGATGTGGAAATGGAGTAGTGAAGGAATGCACTAGTGCAGAAAACATGAGCACTCCCATAAACCCGCATGGNAAGAGTGATGTGGAAATGGAGTAGTGAAGGAATGCACTAGTGCAGAAAACATGAGCACTCCCATAAACCCGCATGGCATAAACCCGCATGGTAGTACTTTAGGAAAACCCACCGGCCAATAGCAAAGTCTGCCACATTTCCCATGTAAAAATCTGGGAGCAACCCAATTAAGAATCATACAAAATTCACCACAGTGGTAAACAAATGGCCTAACTACACCACCACAGTATCATTAAAATATACACAAACTCCTCAAAGTATACGAAACTTGCCAAAAGATAAATACGNCACAGTATCATTAAAATATACACAAACTCCTCAAAGTATACGAAACTTGCCAAAAGATAAATACGATAGGTGAATGTTATCATGCCACAATTAACAAGGCTAATTTGTAACTAACTTGCTTGAGAGGTAGTCAGGACCTGATTTTACGAGGCCACGTGGTTCCTATGAATGATTTCCCAAATTTGTTAGCCTCGTGTTGTAATATCATAGCAGACTGATTTTGACCTCCCCAAAAAATTGTGATCTTGC
Source organism: Clitarchus hookeri (assembly GCA_002778355.1). Lineage (NCBI taxonomy): Eukaryota > Metazoa > Arthropoda > Insecta > Phasmatodea > Phasmatidae > Clitarchus > Clitarchus hookeri. Next base: position 15,854 of record NQII01010156.1, on the reverse strand, counting down.
AAATAGAAATATTGCACAGAACAGTATATGTGACTCCTTGTCCCGAAAAAAATATACACACCAGGCTCTAATTCACTTAGTGAGTGTATGAAGTAAATTTTCAGTAGCTTCTCACTGAAANAAGAGTGATGTGGAAATGGAGTAGTGAAGGAATGCACTAGTGCAGAAAACATGAGCACTCCCATAAACCCGCATGGTAGTACTTTAGGAAAACCCACCGGCCAATAGCAAAGTCTGCCACATTTCCCATGTAAAAAATCTGGGAGCAACCCAATTAAGAATCATACAAAATTCAGACCAGTGGTAAACAAATGGCCTAACTACACCACCACAGTATCATTAAAATATACACAAACTCCTCAAAGTATACGAAACTTGCCAAAAGATAAATACTNTACACCACCACAGTATCATTAAAATATACACAAACTCCTCAAAGTATACGAAACTTGCCAAAAGATAAATACTATAGGTGAATGTTATCATGCCACAATTAACAAGGCTAATTTGTAACTAACTTGCTTGAGAGGTAGTCAGGACCTGATTTTACGAGGCCACGTGGTTCCTATGAATGATTTCCCAAATTTGTTAGCCTCGTAATATCATAGCAGACTGATTATGACCTCCCCAAAAAATTGTGATCTTGCAAATAGAAATATTGCACAGAACAGTATATGTGACTCCTTGTCCCGAAAAAAAATATACACACCAGGCTCTAATTCACTTAGTGAGTGTATGAAGTAAATTTTCAGTAGCTTCTCACTGAAANGAAAAAAATATACACACCAGGCTCTAATTCACTTAGTGAGTGTATGAAGTAAATTTTCAGTAGCTTCTCACTGAAAAACAAGACAATTTAATAATGAAATATTAATTCATTTCAATGGAGAGATATCTTTCAAATTAAACACTGGGCGCTGAGTCACTTAGCAACTGTGAAGTCAATTTTAAGTAGCTTCTTGCAGAAAAATCGGTGGTTTTTTATTACAAATATATTAATTAATTTCAATGTTCAGATATCTCTAGAATAAGATAATACCCCAGAAAGTTACATATCATCACTTGTTTATGTCAAAAATTAGGTTTAAACACAGCATTGTATAACTTCTTTGAAGGAAACAACTTCCACCAAACTGGAAAATTCTACTATGCATCACGAGACATCAGCTTTAAATTTATGTCAGTTTGACATCTCCACACTTTATGGACACGCCAAGAGGGAGGGAAGGGATTTTACAAGCATTGTAGACTGTATTTTCTGTTTTGTAAACTGTGAACACACGAGTGGAACTACACACGTATCAAGCGTGAACGGGTCATTAGGAAGTCAAAAGAACAACACAGAAATCCAAAAATTTAATAAAATCATAATCCAATAAACACTGCATAAGTAGGCCGCTAACAATTATTACAGCCAATTCCAAACACAATCTAGACTCGAAAACCAAAAAACGAAGTTAAAATAAAACAACAGCAATATAACAAAATTATTCAAAGCAAACACAACACACAAAATAAAATGATGAAGCAAACACAAGGCTATGGGCTGAAGGGGGGAAATGTGGGGTGTATAACTCCACCATTATTGGCCGGACTTGTTGGTATTCACACAAAAGTGGACTGTTACCGTTGTCATGAGAGATAACTAGTAGGAGAGAGGTGTGAGGAGTGAGGTGGCCATAGAACAAAGATTCCCTTTCTTTGTGTCATCATGTGTTGCCTGCTGGCTAGGCAGATTTTCAGGTGCCAGGCCTCGGAGCCACTTCACACCACAACTGCCACATTTTTGAACATATTTTCAAGGTTATTTTATATTGTGACACAAATATATTTTATCACTGTGGAATAGCCAACATATTTTTATAGGCTGTTCACGGTAAAGTGAGCACTTTTGAGGCCCTAGTTACTTTTTCCCCATAAGCAATTTTTGATCCTTCCACCACTTTTTAAAATAAATATCGCCATCTAAGTAAAAAACTCAGTGTGTATTTCATAGCACTTGAAAGTTAACATCTAAGGCTACAAAAAATATACTTATTGACTATTATTCCAAATGAGAGAACTTCAATAAGTGTTCACTTTACCGTGAACAGCCTATAATCAATTTTCATCACAATTTCTTACATTTGTGCCAGAATTTCTTTTATATTTTCGCAAATTTTTTTTATTTTTTGATAGTTCCTGAGAATGGCCTCGTAAAATCGCCACCCTTGTTAAATTAGGTACTCATCAAATATAATTTCGACTGTACTGTGTGTGATTACACATATTGAAACACGATACATATTTATTCTTCTGTAGGGTTTGGTAGTAATTCTGCCCCTGTATGGTATAGTCCAATTTCCTGAGGTTTCTTAAAATCTTCTAAACTTTAATAAAAAATCCTGTAATTGCATTTGATAGTAGTGAAGGTGTGGCACACTGACTGTCCAAGGGCCAGGTTATGTCTGTATNTAAAATATAATTTCGACTGTACTGTGTGTGATTACACATATTGAAACACGATACATATTTATTCTTCTGTAGGGTTTGGTAGTAATTCTGCCCCTGTACGGTATAGTCCAATTTCCTGAGGTTTCTTAAAATCTTCTTAACTTTAATAAAAATCCTGTAATTGCATTTGATAGTAGTGAAGGTGTGGCACACTGACTGTCCAAGGGCCAGGTTATGTCTGTATCATACACGTCTTTCATAATTCAACATATAAGAGTATGTTTCTTATTAACATATTATTCATGTTTGCAAGTGAAATCATTGCTACGTCCCTGTAAATTCTTTTCCATAACCATGCACAAGTAGTAAAAACCACTACAAGAGACCAGCAACTACATGGTGTTTACCCTGAAAATGCTAACCATATACTAAATGTAAAAACAACAGCACTTAAAGTGATGGTCATGAGAGTACCAACTGTCCTACACTGCAGAACCACCCCACAGATGAAGCCAGTTAACTTTTCCTTAAGGTGCCAATTACAACTAAACCAAGTTTACAAAATATTTGTTGTTGTTGTTCACGCAAAACCTTCCTTGAGCTAGGGTGGATCTAAGACAATCCCAACCACAGATAGAATTAAAAGAAACACATCCAAGAACTGAAGAAAAACTCAACAGCAGACAATACCTTATCAGGCTGTGTGTAGGTCCCGACGTTACGCGGGCTGCGAGGGTCCCACAACTTCACAGTGGAGTCCCAGCTACCGGTCAGAATGCCATTTGCTTCTGGAGAGTACTCTACCGCTCTGATGGCATCGTCGTGAGTACCAACTACAGTTTCTGCAGTACAACCACAACATTGGATTCCAATAGATTCACAAAAAATTTTTTTAGTTAGATATAAACATATCACACAGTGTACATGATCCAAGTTATAACTGAATATAGATGCAGCCAGCCCCAGTTAAACAACCTGTCCTCTGACAGCTATACTGTCCATATTTGTGATGTCTAAATCAGTTCTTCAATACCACTGATTATCATTGTACTAAAAGAATCAAAAATTAAATGTCCAAGAACTAAATTTTTGTTATTCCTAGAAAAGTACTGGAAGTCATGTTTATTACCAAAGAAATATATAACTAAATAGTAACGACAATATAGTTAACTCGGTGATGGAGCAATACAAAACAGATGTGTGAAATCTATGTAAATGTACACCATTATGATAATTCACATTTCCTGAAATGTAGGGGTAGGCAAAACTTTGAAAAACCACAACTCAAATCATCAAGATTCTTCATACTTTTTGAATCTAGCCTTTGAAAAATCACCCCATGTATCACTTATAAGGTTATTTCCTAAATATGTCATGTATCGCAAGTGTTTTATACTTCTATTAACATAAAAGTACCTTATTTCTGGTTCAAGTTAATTTTTACTTGTATTTCATCTGTAAATTATAATATTTTGTTTATAATTAATATGAATAAAAACAATGAGAAAACCGGTGTGTTGGTAAAGCCTGGTAAGAAATAGTTCTTATGCAAATTATTATTACACTGAGTGCACATGAATGTGGTGCGCAGTCCCGTGGTGTAATTTGCTAGACTTGGTTAAACTTTGTTTGCACAAGGTGGAGGATTATCCGAGAAGTAGAACTGTAGCAAGGCTTCAAAAAAGTTGGAAGTAACCACAAATGGACTATACCAACGGTTTTTCAGGAGACTGTTGAAAATTTTCCATACATCCAGGATTTCAGTAGATAGGAACTGGCATGTACATCAATAAAATACGACATCTAACATTATTAAAATTATTGTTGAATATAATGAGATCTGTACATTATCTGTGAATAAAATTAAACTGATAAACACAATAAAAGTGGGAATTTTTCAAAACGTTATATTACTGTAAATGAGGAAATATAGGTTTTTCAGGGGGAAATAAGGCACAGGTGTTGTGGCAACCTCGTACTGCCAGTAGTAACATGTCTGCCAATGAAAACAAAAAGTTATACAGTAGAATCAAACTAAAATGACCCTTCACAGTTTCCATAAATAAGGATGTTATGATAGGTTGGTCACTATAGATATTTTGGGGAGTTTTGGACCGATTTTAATCCAACTCCTATACATCAAAATTTGTAATTTTTTACATTAATTCTGTGTTTAATTACCTCTAGCGTGAAAATCACACATTCATTAAAATTAAATTAATTTTAATAGGCAAACATTTTCTGAAAGAAAAAGAAAATTATACCCGAGAAGCTTACACTTAGCCTCCTCTTCTCTCCAAAAATGTTAAAAATTTTGATCGGCGCAAGGATTTACTGAGCAACCCAAGTTCATTTTCAGTTATCTCTGGTGTAAAATCAACATGATTTCAGCATGGAATATTACTTTAATTCAACAGTCAGACAATTTCCGAATAAAATTATACCACATTAGGGTATCTGCAACCTCCCTTGTCGCCAAAAAATTACGACAACTGTAACATTGGATGCTACATACTTATTTGCAAGCGTAAATTTGAAGGCTTCTTGCAGAAAAAACAAGAAGATATTTTTTAAAAAATGTATTAATTTATATAAAAAAACAGATGTCTTCCAAATAAAATGATACAACAGGTTATCTGCGACATCATTTGTCGCCAATCAATTACAAAAAAGGTAACATTGGATGCTGCCTACTTTTTGCGCCATATTTACAAATGAAACCAAAGCTTTGTTGTTTATACTGCACAAAACATTACTTTCCAAAACCCAGGTTACTGAAACTATGGATTCAACTGACTATAAACCCGCTGAGGGACACATCTGTCTGTTATGTCTGATGAACCCCAAGGGACAAACCCAGCGAAAAGAGAGGGCAATGGTAGGAGGGGGAGGAGAATGCTGGAAGTGAGGACACGAGAATGTATCTGGCTCTTGTTAAGTGTAATGAAATGACGGAGAGGTGGTGGAAGGAAGACTTGTCGTGGTTTCACAGTCGAGTTGTATTTGTGGGTTAATTTTTAGACTACCACACTGCTGATGGCACGTCTAATAAAACTAAGGGCCTGTATTACGACCTCTAGATAAATGTGTGGAATAGCTATTCCATAGATAAGCTATCTGACGGTAACCTGTGTTATGAACATGCCTTTAGTTAAGTTATCCTTTAGATATGTATTCCAATATTTTAGTTCTTTACTGTGTATGTCGGCAATAAAATTCACAATTTTTTTGGTGTTATGACTTATGTTAAGTTGTAGTCAGTAATGAGCACAAGACATGTTTTGAATAGAATATGTACGTTAGTGCTTTTAAGAAAAAGTAAATAAAAATGATGAGAATTTATTAGTATTAGAACACTATTAGGAATGTCATAATTATAACTGATGTATTTCTGAAGTGGCAACAGAAAGTAAATATTTTGGATGTAAATACATTTTTTTTAATTAGCACATTTCTCTAACTATTGTCTCAAAGTTTTTGATATAAAAGCTAGTTTATTATACTCGGATTTTGTGAATGAATAAATTTTTATAAATGTGACACAAATAGACAAAACTATGCTGTTATAGGATCTCTAGCTTAAAATAAATTAAGTGTATACCCAAAATATGCAAAAAAATGTACCTATTTTTTAAACCACTAGGCGAATGTTGTGTCCTAACAACAAATGGAAGTTTGCACAAAACGTTTAGAAATCACATCACAACACATTCACGATAATGAACTATGCTCTAAAGAAATTTAAACGCAGACATTCAAATGTTCAGTTAGTATCAAATAATTTCTGTGCGTTATTGGTTACCTGAACAAATGCATTGGTTGGAAAACTAACGATTCCAGTGACATTACATATTTTCGTGTTCATAATGTTACACGTTCCCCGAAATAATTATTGTATGTAATACATGTCTAAGGAATTTATTGGACTAGATACATTGTTTTCGAACTTTAACAGTGAATTACAACCAGGGAGCGAATTTTAATTAGGAATGATTATAAATTTCTTTTTATTAAAACTGAATCTTCTCATTTTACTGCAGTGTTTATTGTATTTCATAGTGATGTATGCTGATGTATGCTGCTGCACAACTTGAAAATCTTGAAACCAGTTCACAGAACAATGTATTTTTGGCTCGTTAGAATGTGTTATGAACATGCCTTTAGTTAAGTTATCCTTTAGATATGTATTCCAATATTTTAGTTCTTTACTGTGTATGTTGGCAATAAAATTCACAATTTTTTTGGTGTTATGACTTATGTTAAGTTGTAGTCAGCAATGAGCACAAGACATGTTTTGAATAGAATATGTACGTTAGTGCTTTTAAGCAAAAGTAAATAAAAATGATGAGAATTTATTAGTATTAGAACACTATTAGGAATGTCATAATTATAACTGATGTATTTCTGAAGTGGCAACAGAAAGTAAATATTTTGGATGTATATACATTTTTTTTAATTAGCACATTTCTCTAACTATTGTCTCAAAGTTTTTGATATAAAAGCTAGTTTATTATACTCGGATTTTGTGAATGAATAAATTTTTATAAATGTGACACAAATAGACAAAAATATGCTGTTACAGGATCTCTAGCTTAAAATAAATTAAGTGTATACCCAAAATATGCAAAAAAAATGTACCTATTCTTTAAAGCACTAGGCGAATGTTGTGTCCTAACAACAAATGGAAGTTTGCACAAAACGTTTAGAAATCACATCACAACACATTCACGATAATGAACTATGCTCTAAAGAAATTTAAACGCAGACATTCAAATGTTCAGTTAGTATCAAATAATTTCTGTGCGTTATTGGTTACCTGAACAAATGCATTGGTTGGAAAACTAACGATTCCAGTGACATTACATATTTTCGTGTTCATAATGTTACACGTTCCCCAAAATAATTATTGTATGTAATACATGTCTAAGGAATTTATTGGACTAGATACAACATTGTTTTCGAACTTTAACAGTGAATTACAACCAGGGAGTGAATTTTAATTAGGAATGATTATAAATTTCTTTTATTAAAACTGAATCTTCTCATTTTACTGCAGTGTTTATTGTATTTCATAGTGTAATATATTCGCTGATGTATGCTGCTGCACAACTTGAAAATCTTGAAACCAGTTCACAGAACAATGTATTTTTGGCTCGTTAGAAGNGCTGATGTATGCTGCTGCACAACTTGAAAATCTTGAAACCAGTTCACAGAACAATGTATTTTTGGCTCGTTAGAAGTCACCAATGCCCAGGCATACAACACATTTGTTCATGATGTCACTGGTGATATCAACCCTCCCACAGCTTGCTTAACATCATGACAGGTTATCACAATTAATGTGACTCGTTCCTTACAACTCAAGATTAAGGTTAGTTCCAGTATTTCTTAATTATATTAATAAATACTTGCAAGGATGAAAGAGGAAAATGTATTTTTCTTTTTTCCAATGGCAAGGTATCTGATTTCTTAAAATGATTTTAAGCCTAGGAATAATATCTTCTCTACCAATTTTTTTTTTTACTAAAAATTACATTTCAAAAATTTATCTCCTGTATTGTTATCAACATTCACCGGGTTTACATTCATTTTGAAGAATTATCTCACATAACACTCAAAAATAGCAAAGAACATAAATTCATATTTTATATAACCTCCAAAACCAACATGGATATAATGAAAACACCACCACCTAATGTTTGAAAAGCAATTTTTGAAGCTTATTGAAAGGTATAAATGCTTATCTACCACTTGAAGTTGTGGATAGTTCTACCCCTTGATAAAAGTTCTAGTAAGCAAAATATAAATAGGCTGTAATACACTCTTTTGCTTCATCTAGCAGTTAACTTTTAACCTGATGTGTAACTAACTAAAGGTTGAAACACAGGTCCTAAGTGTATTAAGACATCAGCAAACAGTAGTCCAAACCCAAGATAAATCCACGTTGTAAAAACACAATCAATTGTAATTTAATTTAATATTAACGCCCCCGCTTTATGCTGGCAGGCTAATCTGGAGGTGGTCTATAAACTGAATTAAACCTAATCTTACATTTAAAAATGCCACACCTCCCCATGCCTTACCCAGGACCCCTCGCACCTAAGCCGGCATGCTACAGACTAGGGCGGATGTCTGCAACACAANCCTCCCCATGCCTTACCCAGGACCCCTCGCACCTAAGCCGGCATGCTACAGACTAGGGCGGATGTCTGCAACACAAGCAAAGTAAGAAGGCAAATTAGAGAGAGAGAAAATGGCAGAACAAACACTGAGAGTAGTCTCCTCACGTGCGGAAACATTCTGCCGCCTGAGGGGTGTTTGGCGTNGAAAATGGCAGAACAAACACTGAGAGTAGTCTCCTCACGTGCGGAAACATTCTGCCGCCTGAGGGGTGTTTGGCGTACGGAGTTAATAGGTATTATCAGGGCTGGCTGCCTACTTAAAGAGGGTGATAGCCATTTTTAGATATGAGCTGGGTCAGTCACTACATCACTCACCAAGGGAAATGCACTGTACAGCAACCAAAAATTGCAACAAAGTTTTTTTTTTCTTTAGGAGATCCTCAAACTTTAACATTTTTTCACCCAATATTTTTACAGTTCCACAAAAACTAGTTGTTATAGAAAGACTGTTGCTTTAAATAGGGTTGATATAGAGGGATCCTACAGTAATCACCAAGCTGTTACCAAATGTTGGAAGTAGTGATGGCCCAATACTGATAAAACCCTATACCAATGCAGGTTCCAACATGAAAGATTCTACCAATACGCTGCTGGTAGATTTATTTTCATTATTTTTTGTTACATTAAATAACTCTACTTAATAATACTGCATCTGTTTGCCAGGTTCAACATGAAGATTTTTATCAATATACAAATTTCTGTTACTTCTCGCTGTAATACATACAAAAATGGACTTCACAGTAAAAAAAAATCAAGTAAACAATTTGTGTCAACAAAAGTACATCTCTATTTTAACAATGTAAGTCAATATACATAAAATATCACTTTTAATATATATATTTTTTTAACTGGATGCTTTTGGGTTTATTAGTTTTTCATAGTAATGTGTGGTACAGAGTTTGAACATTNATATATATTTTTTTAACTGGATGCTTTTGGGTTTATTAGTTTTTCATAGTAATGTGTGGTACAGAGTTTGAACATTTTAATCTGGCACCTATTGCCATGAGAGCCAAACTGGTGGCCATCTTGACCTGAAGAGCTGTTTGTGCATAAATTACAAAGTTAGTTAATGTTACTCCGTGTGCTGGACTTCATGGAGCTCATATTTCGCTATTCAAAATAAGTTTTGTAAACAGTTGCTTTTCAAACCCCTGTAAATAACATTTTTCGGTGCAGTTGTTAAAATTGGGTGAACGGACTAAGCGACATGCAAATCTGGCTCTAACTGTGTTTACCATAACCAGATGCGTTGCATAAGTGAAAAATAAGTTTGGTATTTTTTGTATTATTTTCTTAAACTCAACAAACATCAAAGAAAAGCTCTTGCTGCAGTAAATTACATTTTGATTGCAGAGATTACAGTACCAACAAAACTCACGTTACTATTAACTAATCATATTTTTGTTTGTGCGTACTTTTATTTCCCAATGGTTTTATCTTGTTCTGGAATAACGCACCTCAAAGATATGTCAAATGCAAGACTGTTGAAATCAGAATTCTTAAACTTTGAGCAGCAGTGAATGAATGTGGTGACTATTGTGCTTATCCAAACGCAAGATATTGTATTGGCTTGCTAGGTTAGTGTGTTGCAAACATAAAACTATGTTTTTAATAACAAAATGTAATTGTTCAGAGTCTATTATCATGTTAAGTCGTACATATGAAGCCAAATGTTACGCGNACTGTTGAAATCAGAATTCTTAAACTTTGAGCAGCAGTGAATGAATGTGGTGACTATTGTGCTTATCCAAACGCAAAATATTGTATTGGCTTGCTAAGTTAGTGTGTTGCAAACATAAAACTATGTTTTTTAATAACAAAATGTAATTGTTCAGAGTCTATTATCATGTTAAGTCGTACATATGAAGCCAAATGTTACGCGAATGTGCAGTGGCCGCGATTCAATGTTGAGATTATAATCCATGACTGATGTGCCAATAACAGACAATGGTAAATGTAGCGATATTACCAATATCCTATACATGTTATTGGCTATTGGGCCATAAATACTTGAAAATAAGATATTCTGTTGAATTTTTTAGAAATGCAATTTGTTTTGTTTTCTAAATAATTAGGTGATGTAGGATTTGAGACATCCAGTTACTATACATAGGCCTATTGTAAAGAATCGTTCCGTTTGAAATTAAATTTTTAAATAAAATGTAAGCTGTGCCATTTTTGATTTTGATAAAAATTTGTTCCTATGTTAACCTATTCTCAAGGTGAAAGAAAAACAATAATTTAGATTTTTACCTACAAGTGGATGATAACAGCCATTTTTCATACACACTGCAAGCAAATTTCACAGATTTCAGAGGTTTATGCAACTGGCCGTAACTTTTTTTAATAAGTCACCTACTGTTAAGTTTTTGGTCTCATTTAAAAGCTTACATAAGATACAATTAAACTGTATATTTATATTTTAAAATACATTTTGTATTTTAAAGATGGCGGCCAACTGCTTTCGGCATTTAGATTACTTTTATACGACTTTACACCCCACCCTGCTTCACCAAAGATGCATTTAGAGATCTGATCTTTTGTGTGCTGAGTGTCTACACGTAGACCAGTGTGCAACATCAAAGTTATCTGAGTTGAAGACTTCCTTCCTAGAAGAAAAATAGTCTCCAACTTACGAAAAAATTAAAATTTGCTGTTTTTGAAGCTACAAAAAATTATGTGGGGGACAAAATAAAAATTCGAGTTTTTTATTGAAGATACTCTTAAATAGCTATAGGGCACAANCAAAAAATTATGTGGGGGACAAAATAAAAATTCGAGTTTTTTATTGAAGATACTCTTAAATAGCTATAGGGCACAAACTATGTGGGGGAGAGGGAGAGGGAGAGACACATACACACACTCACTCTGTGTGTGTGTGTGTGTGTGTGCGCNCAAACTATGTGGGGGAGAGGGAGAGGGAGAGACACATACACACACTCACTCTGTGTGTGTGTGTGTGTGTGTGCGCATGCATGTATATATATATATATTAATACATATGTAAGTTTTTAATATTATCTTGTATGGCTCTTTTGAACTTTTTGGAATTTCAAATTAACATGCTCCCATTGTTTGTGTTATATTATTTGTTAGTAACTGGCCTACTACTAATGTAAGCCTAGTTTAAAAAATTAAATTTCGCACTCTCCTATATAGTATTTAGTTCTGTAAAGTAATTGTCTGTAACTAAAAGAATTGCGATTTTTGAAATCGAGAATCGTCAGTGACATCGGCATCGAGATTGAGAATCGAAAAAAAGTGGAATCGTTACATCCCTATAAAAAACAATTCCTATTTTACAACACGCTTTGTACACATACATAAACCCCAAAGATTTATAACAATGTGATGAATATTTCCTGCTGAAAATGATTTGAACTAAATTAACCGACAATTACATTAATATCTATTACTTTTCGGCAAAACTGCTGCCATTACAAGATTGTCTGCTGCTAAAGTTACATACAGCACTACTTCTGAAAAAACCTACAAATACAAACAGGAAATATAAATGCTGCTATAAGGGCCGGTTTTACCACACACGTTTAACTCACCAAGCTTTGTTTAAGTAAACTAGGAGTACTGGTTTACTGTGTTAAAAACGCAATTCATTTCAACTAATCGGAGTTTAAGTTTAAACGCACATTTTCAGCAGTTTAACTTCTTAAACTCTGCTTGCAATGTAAATATGGCTACACAAACTGGCAATATTTTGGAGGTTATGAGAAAAAATTTGTCAGATGACTTCATTTTAAACACAATATTAATTTTAGCATTTGTGATGTGGTTTTCTTTGCCTTTTCCTCATACGGAGTTTAAAAAATGCAGACATGAAAAATTAACATTTAGCAAGTAGTTTCTATATGAAATAAATACTGAATATCTGTACTTTATGTAAAATTGTTATCTTTAAATGTTGTTTGTATTTAATCCTTCTTTCAACATACATAGTACAATGTATTTGTGAGTTTGGCATTAAAGTCTAGTTATTATTTGTTGTGGCGATTTGTTAGTTAATCTGGAATGGAATAGCTGGATGGGCTTTAAAATGTACAGTTTGATATGGAAGGACAAAGGAAATATTATAAAATTACCTCAATGGATTCATGAAGGATCAAATTATTTTGATATTCTGATGATACACAGTGTTATGAATGTACATCAGCTGTAAATCTAAATTAAAAAATATTTCATTACACATTGTAATGTTGCAGTGTTGAAAATCAAAGACTGGTAATTTCAACTCAGTTTACTCACTCGGCAGAAGCATAAAAATTAAATGCACCATAAAAAAATAAGAACAAAGTGTTGGATAGTTTTTTCTGAAATTTATTTACGTTAAAGCAGTTCACATTCTTCAAAAAGCAGACACACAAACCGTTTGTGATACAACAATTCAGGCAGATTACGAGGACAGCTTTGCAGAGTTCATAACGACTTTATGTTGCTAAAACCAGTATTGCGAGAAAATTACAAAGACAGGAGGTAACTTTTCCTCCTGGCACCCTGGTAACCTCCCAATCTGGTGGAAGTAATTTAGTAGAAAAATGTTCAAAAACAAGGTTGAAAGAAAGAAGGTGCTTGGCGGTGTGGGCAAAATCTGTCGTGCTCGAAGTGGCTTCCTGGCAGCTCGGTTGTAATCTGTTGTGTGGCGGTGGACGCTCATGGCTCATATCTCCACNGACTTTATGTTGCTAAAACCAGTATTGCGAGAAAATTACAAAGACAGGAGGTAACTTTTCCTCCTGGCACCCTGGTGACCTCCCAATCTGGTGGAAGTAATTTAGTAGAAAAATGTTCAAAAACAAGGTTGAAAGAAAGAAGGTGCTTGGCGGTGTGGGCAAAATCTGTCATGCTCGAAGTGGCTTCCTGGCAGCTCGGTTGTAATCTGTTGTGTGGCGGTGGACGCTCATGGCTCATATCTCCACNAAGTGGCTTCCTGGCAGCTCGGTTGTAATCTGTTGTGTGGCGGTAGATGCTCACGGCTCATATCTCCACCGAGCTCTACCCCCACCCCTCATGTCACGATGCCAAAACCTAACCAAATAAGGGCATCGCGTGGTACATAATCCCTTTGTGTGAACCCCGTCGTAACCACTTTCCCACCTGTGCCAAACTACGTCCAAGTTAAACCACTAAATTCCCAGAACAAACTCAAAAGGAAAGAAAATTTACAAACACATTAATGACCCTTATCTCTAACCGCTGATGCTTCCTCAACTACGATTTTAGAAAAAGCAAATTTATGACAAATACANACCCTTATCTCTAACCGCTGATGCTTCCTCAACTACGATTTTAGAAAAAGCAAATTTATGACAAATACACATACTATACTAACACGGCCAAATGTCTGAAATACTGAAAGACAATTACATTTCCTTGCAAAGCAAAAGAAAATTAATTAANTATACTAACACGGCCAAATGTCTGAAATACTGAAAGACAATTACATTTCCTTGCAAAGCAAAAGAAAATTAATTAAATGTTCCTATCAAATCAGTATTAACTGCATTATTACAACATGTTCGCTTCACAGAAAGATTTGTATTGAGGGTTCTTGTACATATTATACATGTGGTTGGCAGAATGAAATCTTGCAGCAATCCCTTTCCTGAGCTTGCAATTTCTGATTCACTGACATCTCATTTATCCTGTTATTTTTTTACAACTTCAAAGCGTTTGCATGTTATTTCAGTTACTAGAATTTACTGATCTTTAGTCAAATTTACAGATCTCTACCTCTTCTCACTCTCCATTTTCTTTATTTTCCATCTGGATTCCAACAATAACACGACTCAGACTCCATAAATTAGTGGGCAAATTCTTGCCACCACTTTCTAGATGCCCCAATTTCTTNCAACAATAACACGACTCAGACTCCATAAATTAGTGGGCAAATTCTTGCCACCACTTTCTAGATGCCCCAATTTCTTTAAATGTCTAGCCTTAAACTTAGATTTACTGCACAAAGTGGGTTACCTCCCGTAAGTGTGTAATGAAATGCACAGACCTGAAACGCTAATGAAGAGTGAACATCTTAACTTTGTTTAGTTAAATTGAGTTAAACAAAAAAGTGGGAAAACTGGCCCTAAGTAATTAATGAAATTAGGGGTGCATGAAGTCCATCTATCAGTTTTTAAAATTTGGTATTTCACTTGTATGTCCAAAATATACACATTACATTTGCTTGGGGTTCGAGGTGGAGTTGATGATGGTGGCAGTGGTTGTATTTTGATGAATAACTGTGGCCATACATTCTAAAATGAGCAATACGCTAAATACAACTTTCCTGTTTCTTCAGTTACAGGTCAATCAGTGCACCTCTACATTGTTCTACTTCTGGCCAATCTTGTACATCAACTGCATTTTGTCTGCAACAAATGTTTCATATACTCTAATTTGCTGCTAACTATTGGTATGAAAATGACTAATGTTACGTTAAAGAGTTAAAAGATCTTACAAGGTGGCCAAAACTGATACATATATGCATGTATCTAGAAGGTATATTTAGTATACTGTAGTTTGTAGTTTTGTTCAGCTTGGTATGTTGCGTATCACAGAATTAAATTGCTTGAAGTAAGGTTAAGTTAAGCACATCTGTTAATAGAACAATACACTGGTTTTCCAAGAACTATATTCATACATTGAACATAGTATGACCTGGCACTAAATAAAAAACAAAAATGAAAGTAGTATGTGTAATACTGATTATGTAGGAATATTGTAAATCAATTTGTACTTATGTCAAATAAATTCTCTTATAATTAAATAATTTCTAATGTGCTTAAAAATATTACAAAGTCCATAACTCCCATTTACAACATGTTTTGGTAGATGAAGCGTGTGAGAGACCATGAAAATACACAGTTTTTCCCACAATCGTGACATAATTTAACAGTAATGCATTTATTTTATAGTTTATGAAAAATTTAGTTTCTTTTTCTCTTACTAGTATTTCTCCAACTCCTGCTACAGTTATAAAATAAACATAAGTTTAAATTTTTAATTGTTTTTTTATATATAGTTACTCTGAAATTTTAATGTGGAGTAACGTTTAATGTGAGTTTTAATTTACANCTTACAACTTTTTTTTTTTATATATTTTAAAAATCAATTTATTTATTTATTTATTTTAATGCTTAATGTGCTAGCCAATAGCTCTAGGCCAAATACAGTGAAATACATATTTTTAATGGGTAAAGAAAAGCGAAGGTACCAACTGAAAATCTA
>NQII01010155.1:0-36171 GCA_002778355.1 Clitarchus hookeri | reverse complement strand
CCCGAGTTGCGTCAATCTTCTCGGCGCAACTCGGGCTGCCAAGAACTTTCTGGTCTAATCACCTCGGCTGTAGAAGCTGCGGCTTGCCTCTGTGTCGGCAGTCTTGAATGGCCTCCAGTGCCGAGTGGGCGAGACGGTGGCGAGTCACAAGAAGATGGAGAAGGTGCGGTGTCGTCTTATTGGGAGGGCAAGACTGGGACTGAGCTGCTACACTGTTAGATAGTGAGATTTTCTTCGTGAGTGACAGACGTTTGGATAATGTGAATGTAGGCAGTGAATATTTTGGTTGTATATTAGTGAGTGAAGATCAAGCGACTAGATAGTGATTAGGATTTTAATTATAATTAAGGATANGTGAATATTTTGGTTGTATATTAGTGAGTGAAGATCAAGCGACTAGATAGTGATTAGGATTTTAATTATAATTAAGGATATCATAAAAATTGCGCTCACTTATAAACATAGTACACGTTAATATTAGGGATACGTAGTTGTATTTTGCACATAAAAGCTCTTTGTATTTTATAACATTGTAAATAAATTAGGAGATTAAATGCATTTTATTAAGACCTCCATTTTCGTGAACCTGGCAATGTCGTAGGCAATTCGTAAGAATATATTATTTCAGACAAATTTGTGGCCTGAATCTTATGTTTTAATCACACAAATCACTGTAGGTACTTCAATAGTAGAATATTTTATCTAGCTATAATCTGAGACGACAATCTCCACTTTTATTTCACGCAGTATCATTCCTTCATTTCCAAGATTTTAACATTTCTATGGACGTAGTGTGTATGGTATTCATGGTTGGGGCCAGTGACACTTGAAATTGGCAGAAATATTAAGGGGCTCGCCTACTTGGCGCTTGAACTGCACCGTAGCATGTTTGAAGTACTTTTTTTTACGAAACTATCAAACGTGTCCCCAATCTGTTTACCTAAGAGTGAGTTAGTGAAAAGATGTGGGCGGCTCTTAACAACGATGTCTTGAGATCCGATGAGGGTGAAGTGAGGTGAGTATGGAGCAGCGCCGGAAGGAAAGGGCGGGGGAAACCCACCGACCGGCGGCATCGTTCGGCACGATTCCCACTTCCTAAAATCCTGAGTGAACCGGCCGGGTATTGAACCCGGTTTGCCTTGGTGGGAGGCGAGCAGTCTAACCGCTCAGCCACTGTGAAAAATGCCCCAGACGAGGACGGAACTGTACTTTAAAGTTACCACGCGTGATATTAATATTATTTTGGAGGCCTCCCAACATCGTTGGAAATGGCTTTTTAGGAATGCAGTATCTTAAAACATACTTTCCGGACACTAGGAAAACTGCGATAAGAGAAAGGGTTAAACTATGCTATGAATTTTTCACCAATAAAATTATAGAGCCATAGTTTAAANCAATGCTATGAATTTTTCACCAATAAAATTATAGAGCCATAGTTTAAAAGTCTTATATGTACACGCAGCACGACGAGAACACTGCACGCCAGTTCAGAGCCCTGCGCGTAGCGGCGAGGACACTCTCTTCGCGTGTCAGTGTAGCCCTTATCGCTCGCGCGCTTCTCGGCCTCGCGCGGAAAACAGGTTCAGGTGGGCAGGACCCTTAATATATTTATGTTTTGCAAATTTTTTCTGTAATGTGTAAGTTAAGTGATTCCAATACGTTTCTAACGTTAGTGCTTATACTTCATAATCATTGTTTACGAGAAAAAAAATGTGTTCAGTTAGCATGGTTGCCGCCTGTCTGAAAAACCTGGCAAGCAAGGGAATTTGGATGCTGTCAGGTATTTTAAACACAGTTAAATGGCAGGGATTTCTGCGATGTGCAAGTGATACTTGGCTGTTATATCANTGCTGTCAGGTATTTTAAACACAGTTAAATGGCAGGGATTTCTGCGATGTGCAAGTGATACTTGGCTGTTATATCATTAATCATGCACCTATTAAAACAAAATTTGCACCCAGTGCAGAAATAAATTTTCTGAATATTAGACGTGGTTTTCTGGTGCCCATTAGTTTCAACTTTGCATAGCTAAGGGCCGGTTTTACCACATCCTGTTAATCTCCCGGTCAACAATTAGATGCTGGCTAGTACTGAATTTCGTTTTACCACTTCAAGTCAACGTCTAGCAGCGACTTTAGCTCCCAGTTGCTGGTTAACGAGGATGCACCCGTGGCTAGCTGTTCCAACCGGAGGTTATGTGTTAATATTATAAATACTACCATCGATTAACATTTTGACGTGACTTTCGACAATGGCATTTTCGTTTCGATAATCAATACTCGTTTTGGACGTTACTCTGCTGCTATCTTGCATGAAACCGTAAACCACAGAACATGTAGCGCGGTGGCTGATCAATTAATCATAAGTGCTGCTTTGTGAATAAATAAATGTTGTTTAGACGTTGGCAACTATTTAAATAATGTAAAGAATTGTTAACTCAAATTAATTATATTAAAATGCTAAATCCGTACATTGCTCATATAATATTTCACTGAAAAGTGGCATTTTGTGAGATGCAAGGGAAAACTCCACTTTTTCGTAAAATATTTTCGCACATTGTGCTTGGATGTGCTGCTGTCCGTTGCGTGCGTAAATACAACATGGCAACGGGGGCGTAAATATAAAAAATATCTGTCAATATTCGTTTGTTTTAATTATAATCAATTGGAATTAATAGATATGAAATAAAATATTATTTTGTCACAAATATGTTAACATTTCACTTTTGCTTTCCGATATAGGAAGTTTTAAATACCAACCACACAATTTCGATATTGTTAAATAAAAACTAAATATTTAACTATAAAATAATATGATTATCATATAAAAAATTTAAATATTAACTAATTTAAATTGTTAAAATGTTCTTGAAACAGTACAATCTCGAAAAGTCACTAGTTTTCATTAACTTTTGTTACCAACATCTACAAAATCAAACCTGAACTTTAAGCATACAAACAGGAAGCTACACATTAGCCATAAAACACTAGCTTCTATTTAACATCCAGATTTAGCGGGAGGTGGTAAAACCCACCCTAAGTAGCAACGCTAGCTGCCGTATTGCCACATGTTGGGCTTGTGGTGTGTGGCAACCAGTTTATGGTGTAGTATCCGAAATTGGTTAACTAAATTTTTTACATTTTGGACAAGGTGAAATGATTTTCAATTTGATGATCATTTTTACCATTAATAAGTATAATTGCAGGGCAGAGAGTGGTTATGAAATGTATTATCAAATAAGACTCTAATCTGTTTATGATTCGCTGAGTATACTACCAGAACTTTATAAAATGAAGTTTTGATGGTGGTGGACGGAATTGGGGTTTTCTTGCTATATATGTAGGGTGTTTTGTTCNAACTTTATAAAATGAAGTTTTGATGGTGGTGGACGGAATTGGGGTTTTCTTGCTATATATGTAGGGTGTTTTGTTCAGTTGCTTTATTTTGTAATATTAGAGTAGTTATTTTGGTTTAAAAGTGTGGTACCTTGTAAAGGAGTGTATCGTAACAGAAACATATCTTANACCAACATCTACAAAATCAAACCTGAACTTTAAGCATACAAACAGGAAGCTACACATTAGCCATAAAACACTAGCTTCTATTTAACATCCAGATTTAGCGGGAGGTGGTAAAACCCACCCTAAGTAGCAACGCTAGCTGCCGTATTGCCACATGTTGGGCTTGTGGTGTGTGGCAACCAGTTTATGGTGTAGTATCCGAAATTGGTTAACTAAATTTTTTACATTTTGGACAAGGTGAAATGATTTTCAATTTGATGATCATTTTTACCATTAATAAGTATAATTGCAGGGCAGAGAGTGGTTATGAAATGTATTATCAAATAAGACTCTAATCTGTTTATGATTCGCTGAGTATACTACCAGAACTTTATAAAATGAAGTTTTGATGGTGGTGGACGGAATTGGGGTTTTCTTGCTATATATGTAGGGTGTTTTGTTCTGTTGCTTTATTTTGTAATATTAGAGTAGTTATTTTGGTTTAAAAGTGTGGTACCTTGTAAAGGAGTGTATCGTAACAGAAACATATCTTTAACAAAAGGTATAGGAGAATAAATTTGTTTGAAAATCAGGTAAATGTCGGGGAATTCTCAAATGAATAAAATGTGGCAACCCTAAGTAATGGCCGGGGATCGCAGGGGAAAAATGCGATAGAGTGCGAGTCAGAAGTGCGCAGTAGCCACTTGATGTTCCAACATTGGACTGCTTTTTTGCCAACATAACCATCGTGTGGATAGTATTTCAGGTTTTATAACAGTGCTAATGTAAACAAGCGCTTTACTTTTTTAAACCATATTGGTTTAAGTATTTTATCCATAAAAGTGCTTGTCTTTTGAAAATGAATACACAAGCACGTTCATCATTGTTGACCATGTGACTTTGACAGTTGTATTGGTGTGTGCTAGGTCAATGTTGGAGACATAGGTNATTGGACTGCTTTTTTGCCAACATAACCATCGTGTGGATAGTATTTCAGGTTTTATAACAGTGCTAATGTAAACAAGTGCTTTACTTTTTTAAACAATATTGGTTTAAGTATTTTATCCATAAAAGTGCTTGTCTTTTGAAAATGAATACACAAGCACGTTCATCATTGTTGACCATGTGACTTTGACAGTTGTATTGGTTGTGCTAGGTCAATGTTGGAGACATAGGCGAAATAGGAAAATCGATGTGCCTCATCTGCAGTGTATAGCAGGAATGTGTATTTCGGAGGTCGACTTAGGAGCGCTGGGCGGGAGGGAAGGAGCTGTGGCACGGCGCGTGTGTTGACCACACGCCGGTAATCGCCGTCCTGAAATAGCGCGGCTCCATGGTGGATCGCGCGCCGCCTCGCAGCCTTACCTGCTCTTCTCCGGCTGCTCCCGCTCTTTGCTGCGCCCCCGCCGCGGCTGCCGAGCAATNATCTGTAGTGTATAGCAGGAATGTGTATTTCGGAGGTCGACTTAGGAGCGCTGGGCGGGAGGGAAGGAGCTGTGGCACGGCGCGTGTGTTGACCACACGCCGGTAATCGCCGTCCTGAAATAGCGCGGCTCCATGGTGGATCGCGCGCCGCCTCGCAGCCTTACCTGCTCTTCTCCGGCTGCTCCCGCTCTTTGCTGCGCCGCCGCCGCGGCTGCCAAGCAATCTTTGCACGTGTTTGTCTGTCCGTGTTGCCTGCGTACGTTTTACCGCCAACACCGAGCTTATCATATGTATCACTGATATACAGTGAGTAAACAAAGTATTTCGACACGTCCAACGAAGAAAGAAACATGCCTATATCTTACGTCAAATGTGTTCCTTGTAGCAAACTTTCCCCTTATTTTGAAGGCGTTGTTCAAGTACCTACCTCTACCCTCTTTGTGGTTTCCTTTCGTCACACACTAACTTTAAACGTAACATGTTAGCGGAAGTTGAGCACAAAATAAGTATTTGGGCTGTCTTTTTCGAACCTGTTAACAAATGCAGTATGTTGTCTTCTGCCTGCTAGAATTGCCGAGGGCAGTCCGTGCAGTGTAATGAACCGGTACACACCGCTTTAACGCAGCAAAAGGAATGGGGAAGAAAAGTAGAGAAAACAGCAAGAAAGAAATTGCTCAATAAAGGTAAGAGTTACCGAGAAATTGGCGGCATTGTCAGGAAGCCACCTTCTAATGTTCGGTACATAATAAAGAAACTTACTACAGAACATTTACTCTGAAATAAATCAATATCTAGCCGGCCAAGAAAGCTGTT
The DNA here is from genome assembly GCA_002778355.1 of Clitarchus hookeri. Classification (NCBI taxonomy): domain Eukaryota; kingdom Metazoa; phylum Arthropoda; class Insecta; order Phasmatodea; family Phasmatidae; genus Clitarchus; species Clitarchus hookeri. Next base: position 30,433 of record NQII01010155.1, on the reverse strand, counting down.
TGTTTACCTGCAATGGAAGCTACATTCTTCGATCTGTGAGGAAAAACCCAAGTATAAGTGCTAAGTAGTTGGCTACTTCACTCGCTCAGGACTTAGAATTTAATGTTACACCTCAAACAGTCGGAAATATAATTTAAAAAAATCTGGATTCCGAGCACGTGTAGCTAGAAGAAAGACAAATATGTCTGAAGCAAACTGGAAGAAACTACTTTTGTTGTATAGCAAGTACCAAAATTAAACCTTTGAATTTTGGCAAAAAATTATTTTCTCTGCTGAGACCATGATAAACTTGTATGGAAGTGATTGAGAACATTCCCCCAACTGTGAAAAACGGAGGAAACTCCGTTACAGCTTGGGATTGTATGAATGCTAATGGAGTGGGTCACATTGATGTTATCGATGGCATTGTGGACTGGAAGAAGTGTTTAACTACACTAAAGACAATCTAAAGGAAAGTGCACAGAAAGTAGGGTTGGGTGATAGTTGGATGTTCCAAAACGATAGCGATCACAAACACAGAGCATATAATGTTTTAAAATGGATCCTCTACCAAACATCCTACTACCTCGAAACTCTTCCTCAATCTCCGGATTACATCCGATGGAGAACTGTGGTGTGATCTGAAGAGAAAAGTACGGATACGCCAACCCTCCAACATATGAGAATTTATTGTTTGCGTTCCAGAGGAGTGGTCACAAATGGACGTTAACACTTGTCAGAATACATTAATTCGATACCAAAATTCCTTCAATCCTTAATTGGAGCCAAAGGCTATCAGACCAAGTATTAAAGTAGGCCTTCGTGTTCTTGGTTGATGTTTATTTCGGTTTCCTTTTTGTCCAAATACATACTTATTATAGGAAAGAGGTGTCTTGTTCATTTTATTTTATTCTGGTTATACCTACTATAGCATTGTTAACATGTGTGTACGCAAATTAAAGAAAGGTTATGTACCTTACTAACTGCTTATTGCACAATATGAAATGAGGTACTTTATTTAGAAATGTACTAGTTTTTATTTGTTTTGAAAGGTGTCCTAATACTTTTTTTTACTCGCTGTGTCTTTGGCAGTGTTACATACAATTGACAAAGTATTTGACATACCATTTACATTAACAATATTAATAATGTGGAAACTTCTCGTGATCTGAAAATCAAGTTCGTGAGAGGGCCTCCATTCAGCTGCACACATTCTTCGCACCACGACACAACATTTCCACGACTTCATATCCATCATGTCGGACTAATTNATCCAGCATGTCGGACTAATGTTTTTAGTTCTGCGTCATCGTGTGGTGGCGGATGATTGAATACTTTGCTCTTCAAGCTCCCTCCACAAGAAAAAATCAAAAGTTGTCAGATGTGGTGACCTTGTCGGTCATGGAATAACCGCGAGTCTGGAAACTAGGTTATCCGGAAACAAATGTCTGGGACATTGCATGGATTTTCGAGCTTTATGGCTCTTCGCTCCGTTATGCTGGAACAATGTGAACATGTTGATATTTGGGTGCTAGGCCATCCGAACCGAGTAAGTACCCACCAGTGGAATAACGCTCTGCAATTACTGTAACACAAAGGGTTTTGCTGTTCTCATTACAGTAAGGTCCAGTGATCCCAAACGACGACATGGCACACCATAGTGACCTTGGCGCTGTGTCATGGTACCTGGTGTAACTTTTGAGGGTTGTTCTTATCCCAGTATCGAAAATGTTGTTTGTTTACACATCCTCATAGGTGGAAATGTGGTTCATCTGTCATTATTAAGTTGTGGACGATGTCCTCATTGTCATTCGTCAGCTGTAGAAAGCGCTGGCAAAAGTTCGAACTATTGCTGTGTCTTCTTCCCGTAATTCTTAAATCATTTTGATTTTGTACTATAGAAATTTAGGTCTTGATGCAACATTCGACTGACGCCAGATCGCGATATCTCAAGAGAAAGAGTGACGTCGAGCAGAACATTATGAACTTCGTTCAAATGCTCTCCGTACGGAAGCGATGTTCTCGGATGTTAGCACACGTATCTGTTTTCCTGTAGGCTGCTTCTTAAGAGCAGAACGTGTGTCTTTAAATTCTTCACTCACGTTTTGATAGCACGTGCAGAAGGTACTGGAGCATTACGTCCAATATTTCAATGCTGTCGTAACAATAATTGTGCAGTCACAGCTGTCGCAATTTTTGTAATACGCATTGACAGCATACGTATATTGTTCACCTCTCCATCGCGACAGCTTGGTCTACGTTTCGAAACACAGCAACGGCGTTCGCAGCCGAACCCAACCCGAGTGTCGGCCGACAACGCCGAGCTTTAAAATCGTCCTTTATTCTGATCCATCTTGTACTTTTTATCAATGCCAGCAGCTAGTTAGGAACAGTACTTCTGTTTCTTACGAAGCAGTGGCCATCAGAAAGAAAGCTGTTTGGTTTTCCATGCAGGAATAGGTTTGGTTTAGTCGAAATGCTTTTGCACGAGCTCGATGGCTTTGCAATGCTCTAGACATGGTTGGTAACTGGCATGTACGCTCTTTATTGCAACTGAGGTGAGGTGCAGGAATTGTAGGTCTTTCTGGCCGGCGAACTTTATGCGCTTACCAACGGATTTATCAAGGTAGTATGGATGTTGTCTCTGGAGGGAATGAAAGCTATGCTTTTCAAAAAGTTAGTACATGCAAGTACGTTACGTCTCAACCGCTCCCAAGTTATTATTTTTACATTAAGTAGCCTGTTGATGCATGGAATAACGGATAACCCTATCGATGTTCCATAATTATATTGAGCAATTCTTTTTCCACATATCAGTGTTGGGTAGTAAAGTAATGTAAGAACAAGTTATGTCAGCGTAACTTGTTAAATTTTTTAGCAGTTTAACTTGTAACTTAATTAAGGTGCTCAGTAATTGTAACGGTTACACAAAAAAGTTACTACTTCATCACTTTTCGCTTTACAGTAGTTTCATCTCAAGTTGCATCGAGAGTAGCTAAATTAGGGAAGAACTTCGTGTGTCACAGGTAACGATGTAGAGTTGTACGCTCGACGTTGATCCACATCCCGAGAATTGATGCATACTGTTACCGGCTTTGCTGCCAGTATGTCTGCCCTGATTTTTTTCTAGCTTGTGAAACGTGTTTTGTAACTATTACTCTTGAAACGCTAAAATTGACGCTGACAGTGAAGAAAATTGTTTGCCCTTTTCTAAAATGAAGTCTTGCTATAGGTACACATAAAATAAGGGGCTACTTGACTCGGTAAACCAACACTGTAGAGAATAAGTGTAAATTTACACACAGAAATTTTTGGTAATTTTACATTTTGTATGTGTGATTTGTAAAAACAACTCACAGTACGTGTAATTTTACACAAATTTTCTTAATAATCTAGAGAGTACTACATGTCTCTGGTGAAAATACATGAATGTATGGCGTAATAAACACAATGCTGTTGCTAATTTACAAATTATGAAGTATGTGTAAAAATACACAAATTCCCTGTATTAAAACCTTAAGTTGTGTATTTTTACTGTTTCATAGTCTTTGTATGAACACTCAGTGTCAGTATCGTTGTACATCTTAGATTGTGTAATTTTACAATGACCTTGAGATTGTGTAAACTTGCATTACATTCTGGAGTATCTGTGAACGTATATTTACACATANTAATTTTACAATGACCTTGAGATTGTGTAAACTTGCATTACATTCTGGAGTATCTGTGAACGTATATTTACACATACAAATTTTAGGTAATTTTACATTTTTATGTGTAATTTGCTAAAACGAGTACAGTATTTTTAATTTTACACTAATGTTCCTAGGAATTCAAATATGACTACAAGTATTTATTTAATACATGCGATCTAGCGGCAGGGAGTAAAACTACTTCAAACTCTTTTTGTGTTCAAAAGGAAAACTTAAATCCTGTTGATGAAATATGCTGGCTTTTGTATTTGCTATTCTCTATGTGAAGTTAATTGCCACCCACAGTTTGGAGATAATTTTTTTTATAACTCTGTTAAACTACCAAGTTGTAAAACTGTGTAAAATAATGTATAAAAATACACATACAAAATATATGAATTAACATGACACGGTTGTAAAAGAACATATGCTAACGGTAAAATTGCTTAGTAAAACAGTGAAAAATGTTAAGAAATTGTGTAATTGAAGAGCTCTGGGGAAGAAGGGCCCATAGCGCAAAAGTGTATTGTGTTAAAAATGCATTTGAAAATTTTCATTGCACTAGCATTCAATTTCGTTAGTAGAATGAGGATGCTGAATACGATAAATGTGTTACCGCGTGTCTCTTTAGGTTATTTTTAAAAACTTCTAAAAATACAATTTCCTACAAATAAAATGTTTATATATTTCGTAAAGGTAAGTCGTAGCCCCTTTTTCCACAGAATTAACCATTTTTGGAGATAGGTTAGTTTAAAGTGTTATATCTTATTTCCAGCTCAACACAAGACTAGGAATACGAAGCATATTATTTAAAGTACAAAATATTAAATTATTTCTACTATCTGCATATTAATTAGCATGTCTCTTTTCCACAGCATGTAAACTTTCACACTTAGATGGATAGCATTACAAAATGCACTTATGTTACTATCCGCTATCAACTTCTCATTCATGTTTCTTTGGCCTGCCTCTTTTCTTCTGCATAGATGATTCCGCACGATCTTCCGCTTGATATCGGGGACTGAAGAGCCACAAACACTAACACTTGTATCACTTTCTTCAAACAACATCTCAATGTAGTCTCTTGAACTTTCACTCACGTACTTGATTAATGCTTTGACATCGCCAGCTGTTTTTGTATTAACGGGATTGTATGGTACACTTCCTAAATTGTTTTTTATTTTTTGAAGCCTTTCTTGGTAATAATGTCCATCCCAGTGTTGAAAAGACAAAGATAATATTCAGTTATTATGAGGTGAGCAAATGAGTGTTCCATCAGCCTTGTACTTTATCCGAACATAGGACTGGATTTTGAAGGTTTCATTTTTACATGTAGATGATGTCTTGAAGCAGTTTTGAAGCCCATTTTCCCAGTTTCTGATAACATCCCTGTGAAACAGAACTTCGAAAGGTGATGGATGTGATCGACATTCAATTTTTTCAGTCAGATATGACATTGGCGTTTCAACTGTTTCTAAACATTTTATTCTTGTTTTCATCAAACCAAAATTTCGGTCGCACTGACCGAAACTGTCCTCTGACTGGGAACAATTGTGTTATTTCAATGTTGTGTAGTCTACCAAAAAACGAACAAAACCGGGTCATTGTTGAGTTTTTATTCTGCCCACCAGCAGCATCAGACAAGAGGATTATTTCTTTGAGTTCAGGGAATTCGTGCATTTTCTTTCCCCAGTACTTCACTTACAAGTGATGCTACAGTGTTTGGATTTTTTTTTGCCTTAGATTCCATAAATGTGTACAGATAGGACGAGTCATCGTTATGTATATGTATGTTAAATACATACAGCCACAACAAACGTTTATAAAACTGCGATGTGCAGTTCAACTTCGGAATGGGAAAATTTTGTGCATAATCGAATTCAACAACCAGGATTGTTGGTTCCTTTTTGCATCTTGAACAATATTCATTTCTTAACTCCTGATATGTCTCTGCTTTCTTTGTATGTACTTTATATTTAAGTAGACATTCATCCTTTGGATTACTTGCAAGTTTTTCTCACACTCGTCACAAACATCAGATTTTGGTCTGCTGAAGCTGAAGTTGCAACGGTTATGAAAGAATTCGTAATATGTTTAGTGGGCCATATTTTACTTTTTCCTAGTAGTTTCTAAAAAGTAACTCTGAAATAGCCGAAACAGTTCAACAACAGTCAGGTTAGCATTTTGAAAATACATAAGTTCGGGTATTTGTTGCCCTTAGTGTTTTTTTTTTCCAGGTGCAAATGAGAAATAGCTATGTCCCACACATTTGCACAAATGTTATGAGGCCGGTTTGCACATGAACCTCGTTTTTCTTCCAAGTTTTCATTTTCAGTCACCTTACCTTGAATGACACGCATTTTCTTTGCAGATACCTGGAACAACTCAAGTGAATTTTCTGCAGACCACTGTAGCAACACCGCGATACTTCAAAGTGTACACTCATGTGAACACTCGCTTCACCTTAGGTTCAGAAGTGATTTTCCTGTTTTTTGTGTCGTCCTTCTCTTTTATATAACTGGCAAGTCAAGAACCTTGCAGACTTTTACTTTCACTTTGAATGAATGTACTAAAAAAGTCACCTTGTTCGCCAGCATTTAGTTTTACATGGCCGAGGGAGGTGACAACTAGGTTAAAATGTGTAGACAGATTTTTTATTTTTTGTTATTTCAGATGATTGTTTCCAAGTTACAATTATTTTTAGGTATTTTTATTATTTCAAAAGACTTTGAGTGATTTTCATGTATTTAAAAAAAATTGGGATTTTAGATTTTTTTTGTTGTGATTTTCGAGTATTTTAATCAGTTTTAAAGATTTATTTGCAATTATCAAAGTTTTGTGGTCGTTTTCAGTGATTTTCCGAGATTTAGTGATTTTCGTAAGTGTGTAATGATTTTTTGAAGATTTCCACGTGATTCTGAAAAATTTCGTTGCGATTGTCAAAGATTTTCTAGCAATTGTCAAAGATTTTTAGTGAGTCCCAAATATTTTTTAGCGATTTAAAATGATATTTTCTGATTTTCAAATTTTTTTTGCTGTTTTCAAATATTATTAATATATTTGTTTTTACATATTAATGACTTGAACAGCAGTAAAGTGGCANTTTTTTTTGCTGTTTTCAAATATTATTAATATATTTGTTTTTACATATTAATGACTTGAACAGCAGTAAAGTGGCATCATGGTCGTTATGCTCTTTTCCAGCGCACAAAGCTGGTTAAGGGACTTTGGCATGTGAATACGTTGGATCGCACCGACGACTACGACTCTCAGAAGTGTTTGTTTACCTACTACTCTCAAAGATTTTTTTTTTCTCGTAAGGTATGTCGGGCGGGCTTGTGCCGGACAACTGTAATTGTATTGTGAAAGAAATTGCTTCCTACTACTGTCCCAGCTTGACCTCTCCTTGCGTGAGGGATGAACCAGAAACAACCCTTCTGTCAAGGATGGGCCGTCACTGATTTGTCGCTTTCACACGGCGTCTTCAGAACTCTGGTTATATCCAGGGAAGCAGCATCGTCCAGCGGGCCAAGTCAGAGGCAGATTACCCATATAGTCGGGTGTTCGTATTACCAAAAGTAGGTAATGTTTCCGACATTTCATTTTAATTTTAGTTTCTACTGCACGATAAACTTGTCACTTAACGACTGCACACCCAACTAAGATTTTCTTTTTTCCCCAACATGATTAACTGTGTTGACCACCGAATACAGTTAAGGGTGTCGTAATGAAGTTGAGTGAAGCTATGTAGTTTACGGGCATTTTTACCACTTTAGAAAGGAAGATAGTACACCACGTTAGATTTTAAAATACCTTTTTACAAGAAGTGTGGAAATGTCAAAGAAAGGGTTTCTTTTGTTTATTTGCATGTGCTGCAGTCTTGAATGATAGTCTTCCCAAACGACACGTACCATTATCAGCAAGTAATTCCTAGACAATGAAATATTTACTGTAATGTTAGATTANGGTCTTCCCAAACGACACGTACCATTATCAGCAAGTAATTCCTAGACAATGAAATATTTACTGTAATGTTAGATTATTAGACACGTCACTTGGGTTACCGACAAAATAAGCCTATAAAGATGCACATTTTTATGGTTGCAAAGAATAAACCATATAATACAAAAGACGTAGAAGACGCTCTCCTCTTTTCTCACATATAACCCGAAAACATTTTAAAATTCATTTACTCANTAATACAAAAGACGTAGAAGACGCTCTCCTCTTTTCTCACATATAACCCGAAAACATTTTAAAATTCATTTACTCAATGTTATCAATTTTAATTTAGAGAGGAAATATATGTGTATTGCAGAACATTTGTTTTGATGTTTTAAACCGTGCTGACCCCTGGCACCTTCCGACTACCAACCGGGAAAGACAACGGACTTCTGCCCCCTAACCCCACCACCCCGCGCTCTTTTTCCGTTACAATTGTTGCTGCGCCCTAGGTTACATCCAAATGCTTTTATGATTGATCTCGCTATAAAATTGCAGTTTTGTGTGCTTTGCGGCTATTAACCAGTTAAAAAACTAATATGCATACTGAGGAGTGACAAATAACTTTCATAGTGTTACAAAAATGTAATAACAAGGGAATTAAAACGTCAATACAGATATCTCTCGAAATAANCAAATAACTTTCATAGTGTTACAAAAATGTAATAACAAGGGAATTAAAACGTCAATACAGATATCTCTCGAAATAAATGTCACGTATAACAATTAACTTGTAGTCCAATATTTTCACATTTAGTGTTAAAAAAAATGCTATTTTGAATTTAATTTTCAAAATGATAATTAGTTAACAGTTATATATAGTGAAATATCACATTCATGTGGCTATGNCAAATAACTTTCATAGTGTTACAAAAATGTAATAACAAGGGAATTAAAACGTCAATACAGATATCTCTCGAAATAATACCACGTATAACAATTAACTTGTAGTCCAATATTTTCACATTTAGTGTTAAAAAAAATGCAATTTTGAATTTAATTTTCAAAATGATAATTAGTTAACAGTTATATATAGTGAAATATCACATTCATGTGGCTATGNTATTTTGAATTTAATTTTCAAAATGATAATTAGTTAACAGTTATATATAGTGAAATATCACATTCATGTGGCTATGACGTAGTAGGTTAAGCAAAGAGTGTGGTGGAGTTAGGTGGAGCTTAGCGTCTCGTGGATAGCCAGGTCATTTAAAGACAGAGCATGTTGCATGTTGCTTAGCGAAGTACGAATGTAGCAATTTTTTGTAATCTGTGAACTGTGATTAACTAACGTTGCTGTTAATATAATATACTGTAAAGTTATTAATACTAATGTAACATTAAGTACTTTTGTAACATTACCTCCTTACTGTTCTGTCAACATTTAGATGGTGTTCAAGTTGCGGCAAAACAAATTTAGTGTGGAATTGATGTTAATATTTGTCTTTAAAATTATCATTCCGGTGTAAAATATTAAGTAAAATTTTTCTGTCATAAAAATAAATATTACCAACGGAAAAAAAANAAAATTATCATTCCGGTGTAAAATATTAAGTAAAATTTTTCTGTCATAAAAATAAATATTACCAACGGAAAAAAAAATACCGACTAGGAGGGGAACCATACCTGCGCCCTGAGTTTTTGACGTTTACCACTTGACGGAACCTGACGCCCTACCAACGGCTTTCTCTTAACATATAGGATTGCGATTCATATTGTGTGTATTCAGAACAACATAACAGACTGTAGTTCTCTTTCGTTACGAGGAAATACTTAATGCTTTATAAATATACGCACAATTGGTACACACAAACTGCTTTGCAAGGCTTCAGAGCTGTTCTAAGCTGCATTTAGTTCTCATACTTTTCCACATACTCCCCAAGAGACTGTAAACATTTCTCGGAACGGTCAACCAATTTTTCGATTCCGGATGCGTAGACATCTCCTCCAGCGCTATGTAACCACCCGGAGACAGCTGCTTTCATCTCCTCATTGTTGAACCGGTTGCGTAAAGCAATTAAAGAGAAGCGCCGGGGAAAAATGAGCGCCGGTGTGATTTTGTTGCACGATAACGCAACACCTCACACGGCCCGCCAAACGTCTGAACTGCTGCAGCGATTCAAGTGGGAGGTATGGCAATATCCTCCATACAGTCCAGACTTAGCGCCATGCGATTTTCATGTTTTCGGTAAGCTGAAAAGGGATCTCGGTTGACGTCGATTCCGAAACGATTTGCTTAGGCTGAAAAAAAAAATCCGCAACCATTAAAGTTGATAAATAGAAACTCGCACGACTCGATTGTACGAACAACTGACGGTAGTGTCGTTCGCTATTGGTAGTGATGAGTGTAATTTAATGCACGGCAGTAGGTTGGAGACATCTTGTATCCCTGTGTGCTATCATTATTGGCTGAGTGAAGCTGTCAAATTGAATGTGGATACAATAGTTGATTACTAGGGGGAAGTTAAACTGACGAATATTTCAAGAATATCGTGGAGCAGATGGTGGTGTAACATTCATTTTGTTCCGCTATCTACAGCAATGCGCATGACAGTATCGTGTGCTCTTGGAAGGTTGAATGTTGAGTATGTGTGTTTCATTCAAGCTATCATAGTGCCTCGAAGATGGTTGCGTGCTCCTGTTGTGCACTTACGGCCGTTTGATAGAGGCTGTATCGTGGGACTTAGACAGGATGGACCTATCGACGTATTGCTGCACTTGTAAACCTGTAGACCAGATTCGGGACGGCTGTGTATACATATGCACGTCAAGATCGGCGCATTGTTTAGGGCATCTCTGGCAGACTGTACTGCATCCTCAGCAGAGATCAGAGCGAATGTGGCACCAGGGTGTCCACACGTATCTACCATTGAGAACCATTTACTTGTAGCAGGACTACGTGCACGGTACCATGGTCCAGGCTTCCTCTTCTGCCACAACACCGTCGTGCACGTCCCCTGTGGTGTCGCGAAAGAATCGCCTATATAATGGAATGGCACTTAGTTGTGAGAGCAGGTTATATTCCAGATCCAGTACATCGTCCGACCCGTTCTGCTGTCATTCGTTCAATAGGAAGGTGATGTACTGTTTCATCTATTGCTCGTCCACATACTGCTGCTACTACTCAACATGATCTTCGTGATGCTCAACTGGTCTGGCCAGCACGATTCCCAGACCTCTCGTCCATTGAACATGGTTGAGACATGATGGGACGATGTCTGACACAGTCTATACGTCCATCTACTAACTTAGTGTAGTTGCGACAACAGGTGCAAGAGACTGTGAACACTATACCTCGGGAATATGTTAGTCACATGTACATCGTCTACATGCGAGAAAACACGTCTGTGTTGATGCCCGATGGGAGGTACATTGTATGTTGATGTGGTGATAAGCACATTCAGTTCTTGGTCTCTATTTATTTGTTTTATTTGTTTGGTCTAAATTGTTCATCATGCAATGTTATGAAGTTGTTATTACCTCTAGGTTGAATCGTGAATGAAAAGACATACAGAGTCACGTTGTTGCAATTTTTTTTTTCTGTCTGTGTATTTGCAATTTTTACATGTCAATTATTATCTAGTTCTATGATTACCTGTAAATTTGCAACAGCAGACATAATGTATTGTTAAATGATAGAAATGTAGTTAATAACTAATACTAAGTTTTTTATTAATTTTCCTACTTCATTGATTGTCGAGATGATATTAGGTATGTGCGTATACAGGATGAGACACCTAAGGCAGGCCACCTGAATAACACTGCCACTTTTAGTGGTAGAAGAAAATGTTTCAGACAGAAGTTGCTTGGGTCCAAGGCGCTTATACATGATAGTGATAATTTTCCCGTACGTGGAAGGGTAAAGTAGATACAAAGGTCAACTGCGTTACTTTAAATGGAATGATAATTTTTATTAACACCCCTCGACAGTGCGTATGAAGATGTAATACATACGATGACATTTGCCGGTCATTCAAGATCGCTGAAGGTCAGTGATAAAGCAAACTGCGTCTGTTTGCATGGTCTTTTAGTATTGTTCGTCGAAAGTCTTTTAGTATTGTTCGTCGAAAGTCTTTTAGTATTGTTCGTCGAAAGTCTTTTAGTATTGTTTGTCGAAAGTTTTTAGTATTGTTCGTCGAAATGATTGGTTGACATATTTTGGTTAGATGGTGATATGACTTGCCAGTATGGTTTGTTGGTTTGCTGGTATTGCATGAGGAATAGGGTTTTGCAAGTGATTGGTGTTATGTGGTCGGCAAGTGTTGATGGTTATAATGTTTTCGGCTGGAACATGATTTGCTAGTCTGATGGTATGACCTATTAATATGTCATTTTAATAACACAGCACAAGTTCTGTATTTTGGAAATTAATATTTATAAAAGCCGAGTAGTTAACTGACTGAAACGGCAATAGCATCGAAGGTGATAGATACTACACCCAGTGATAATTGAGCCAAGGGCTGAAAAAACAGTGAAAATTGAGCGACTGATAATCAGTGCTATATAACTAAGTAATATGGTGGCTGAATTTCACTGATTTGTTTGTGATTCCCACTGAATGTCAAGAATTCCACTGCCATAAGTAACTTGTTCCCAGTTCATTTTCTTGATTTACCAGTCGGCAGTAGCTTATCAACTGACTCTCAGTGAATGTTATTCCACTTATTGACATTACTGATTCGGGTTNAGACGGTGCCATATAACTAAGTAATATGGTGGCTGAATTTCACTGATTTGTTTGTGATTCCCACTGAATGTCAACAATTCCACTGCCATAAGTAACTTGTTCCCAGTTCATTTGCTTGATTTACCAGTCGGCAGTAGCTTATCAACTGTCTCTCAGTGAATGTTATTCCACTTATTGACATTACTGATTCGGGTTTAGTGCATGCGGACTCACAAAATGCTAGAAACATAGTCGTAGTGGACTTGTACTTACAGCACTGTCGTGTTAGATACCACATATTTAGTCCATACACAACCTCTACTCAGAAAATGTATTACTTCTTTAAACTGTAGGGCATGCGATTTAAATTTATTTATACATTATAGTTTTTGAATCACAGGTTCAAACGTCAGGCCACGTGCCTGGTCTATATTACTTAAGGCTTAATTTATCATTTGAAAAAATCGCTGACGTTATGATGCAAGGTTATTATTAAACAAAATATATATTATACATTTAGTTATGTGGGGTTTATTACACTTGGCTATTATCTACACTTAAATAACATGATTCCAGATGAAAGCGGCAAGATAATTTCTGCAAATTTATTAGGTAAGTAAGGGTTTACAATTTTAGATAATCGTACATTATTTTATGATGACAATTCACAAATAAGTTAAAACTGAAAAATTTTAGTATGATGGGGAAAAGAATAAATGGAGACTGGGAAAAATCTACACTGATAGTTTCGTTTAATCGTGATTAAGTTATTTTTTATGCTAAAACCTTTTGACATATAACAGTAAAATTTTAAACATAGATCTACTTAAAAAATTATAATCTTAAACCGGGAAATGTTGCTTAGTGCACAGTTGCACTTAAATTAACAGAATATTTGTTGTTTTAATGTTTCTAGTGCTTTGGTATGATTGTCCGGAAGTTCTCGTGTGGCAANTTAGTATGATGGGGAAAAGAATAAATGGAGACTGGGAAAAAATCTACACTGATAGTTTCGTTTAATCGTGATTAAGTTATTTTTATGCTAAAACCTTTTGACATATAACAGTAAAATTTTAAACATAGATCTACTTAAAAAATTATAATCTTAAACCGGGAAATGTTGCTTAGTGCACAGTTAAATTAACAGAATATTTGTTGTTTTAATGTTTCTAGTGCTTTGGTATGATTGTCCGGAAGTTCTCGTGTGGCAATTATTTTTCGTTTAAATGTTTTCAAAAATGTTTACAATTTTGAAGGAAAGATATTTAAATCGTTAAAATTTGATGTGTCAGTGAATTGGTCTATTCAGAGATTTGAATGTTTAAATCGAACCGACTTGCCGAATGTTAGTTTCCTTACTAAATATCAACTCTATATTTGGTTCCATTTTTAAATACTAGCTGTTTATTATTATGTGAGTGAGTCTTTTAGAGTTGTTGTGTCTTGTCGAAGCTTCTGGGCCGTCTCCCTGTTCTCGATGTTCCTAGAAAGTTGCAGCTTCATACGTTGACAAACAACTGGGGAAGTCAAGCAACTTTCATGGTCAATTTGAGTACGCTTGGCCTCATAACGGCCCCCGAGATGTACAGGCTGTTCTCAGTAAAGTAAGCATTTTTGAGGACCTAGTTTTTTTTCTTTCAGACACATTTTATCCTTTAAACCACTTTTTTGTATAAATATTGTCATGTTAGTAATAAACACAGTGTGTGTATTCCACCGTACTCGGAAGTTAACGTCTATGGATAAAATAAAATATATTTATTGACTATTATTCCAAATTAGAAGGCTTTCAAAAAGTGCTNGCAGCTTCATACGTTGACAAACAACTGGGGAAGTCAAGCAACTTTCATGGTCAATTTGAGTACGCTTGGCCTCATAACGGCCCCCGAGATGTACAGGCTGTTCTCAGTAAAGTAAGCATTTTTGAGGACCTAGTTTTTTTTCTTTCAGACACATTTTATCCTTTAAACCACTTTTTTGTATAAATATTGTCATGTTAGTAATAAACACAGTGTGTGTATTCCACCGTACTCGGAAGTTAACGTCTATGGATAAAATAAAATATATTTATTGACTATTATTCCAAATTAGAAGGCTTTCAAAAAGTGCTCACTTTACCGTGAATGGCCTATACCAAACAGACTGTTTAGACTGTCCGATTCGAAATTAACTGCTGCGCTGACCTGACTTTTGGAATGGGGAGAGGGGCCTTCCATGCTATTGTTTCAAGTCCTAATTGTTTAGTATAAAAATATATAACATTTCACTTTTATTTTTCCATCATTATTTTTAAAATGTTCAATATAAAATATTCCACCTGAGACCTGGAAGCAAGACAATGTATTATTTTATCCTTAGTCCCCACACGTGTTTCATACTATAATCGTATGTAGGCGAATTGGCATGCTAGACGCAAACACATTATTTAATTATTAAATAGTTTAAAAAGTAAAAAAGAAATAGGCTATGCCTGCAGCTATCAGTACAGCGATTCAAACCTTAGAAAATGTAATATTATAATTATCTTAAAATTAATATAGATATAATTTGAATAAATCTACAATTGCTATGATTAGAGGATTTATGCTGTTGTAATACAATATGCCTTTATTTCGTGTATGTGTAAGTAAGGTTATGTTTGCCTCATAAGCAATTAAAACAAATGTGGTCCATTCTAGTTAATAGCATGAATTTCAGTATTCAATATACATATTTTTCCTTTCAATATAAATTATATGCTTGCCAAATTTTTTCTACCTCAAATTTATTTTCACTTTTGATGTGGTTTTTGCAAACATACATATATTAAAATATATATGTTGTTTATCAGCACGCACCTAGAGCCAGACGGGAAAATCCCACAGCAAAATTAACGAACAGCACACGAGCCTGAACTCTATTTGCCTTGAAAACATTACTTCTTTAAAGATTATATTACATTTTCAAAATAAAATAAGTTGTACTAAAACATCTTTGGAGGTTGTTGCACGGTTAACTGTGCTTTTTTGAAAACCCCGCTTAAGATCTACTTGTATGCACATTATGTATCTTTCCGCCACATGTAAATTTAACATTACCGTGGGTCTGATCACTTAATTTATGCATGGGTAAAGTGAAAGTCTGAAATTATAAGAAAAAACATTTTACACATTTCATAATATAATATATTTCTGCCAGTGAAGAGATGAATTAGATTATTGATGAACTCAGAGCTGTGGGGGTTTATTGAATGAAATATTATGTATGTGTGTGTGATTTTTGTTAATTTAATAGTAAGTGCGATGACCTGACGAGGCGTGGCCTCAAACAAGTGAGTGTGTTTGAAGCCAAGCGAGGTCTTAATAGGTCAGCGAGGCCATTTTCTGTGTAGGAAGCATATGAAAAAATAAAATGTTAATACTATATTGAATGCTCTGTATTAAATGGGAAACCTCGGTTATACAAAGGTTTGGTGGTAAGATGTGAATCAAAATACTAATATTTTTACTATCGTCTGTACGCAGAGGTTAATTCGGCTGCAGGGTGGTTGAATTGGAATACTTTAAAGGAGGCAAAGTTTTCTGTGTGTGCTATTACTTTATTTTGTTTTTATAAAATTTTATTTTATTGAAAAATGATGCGTGTTGATGTAAATAAAATGTGTTTGTATTGGACAAAGAAAAAACCAATAACAGCGGCCATAAACTGAAAAAATAAATACATTTTCAATAATAAATGGTTTCATGATATCGTTTGCTCGTACCTGTAATTATTATACATGTGGAAATCCACGAATGAAAAATAAATGAATGCGGCAAACAAATAAATTATAGTAGCTTGTAAAATGAATTTACAAAGTGGTTGTTCTGTATGAGGTGACATGGTTCTAACTATTTCTTATAGCAAATGCTCTCTACTAAATAGAAATCCTTGGATATGCGAAGTTATGGTGACAAAATGCAAATCAAAATATAGTTTATTTTTATCGGATGTATGCAGAGTGCAGTTGGCCTGCAGGAGAGTTGAATTGGAATACTTTAAAGGATTCTACAAATTCTGTCTATCTCCTCTGGATATTACAACATATATGTATGTTGCATACAATACTGATATTAAAATAAATCCCGTTGGAGTAGTTTGAACTGGGAACGGGTATGGCAAGTATCGTTAAGTTAAATTTTTTTTAATGGAAATAATCTAAGTTAAAAACGCTAATTGGGGACTTTTGATAATTTATTGTAATGCGTACATTTAAGGCGTTTCGTGACCAGTAAAATATTTGCATTAATAATAATGACACAAAACTCTTATGCATTCGAATTGGATGCGTAGATAATGGAAAGCAGGACACTGTGAAAACCAATACTGATTCGTATACAACGAACTCTAGCTGTACACGTCAGAAAAATGGCGTCACTGACTAGTAACNGCAGCTTCATACGTTGACAAACAACTGGGGAAGTCAAGCAACTTTCATGGTCAATTTGAGTACGCTTGGCCTCATAACGGCCCCCGAGATGTACAGGCTGTTCTCAGTAAAGTAAGCATTTTTGAGGACCTAGTTTTTTTTCTTTCAGACACATTTTATCCTTTAAACCACTTTTTTGTATAAATATTGTCATGTTAGTAATAAACACAGTGTGTGTATTCCACCGTACTCGGAAGTTAACGTCTATGGATAAAATAAAATATATTTATTGACTATTATTCCAAATTAGAAGGCTTTCAAAAAGTGCTCACTTTACCGTGAATGGCCTATACCAAGCAGGCTTTTAGACTGTCCGATTCAAATTTACTGCTGCGCTGACCTGACTTTTGGAATGGGGAGAGGGGCCTTCCATGCTATTGTTTCAAGTCCTAATTGTTTAGTATAAAAATATATAACATTTCACTTTTATTTTTCCATCATTATTTTTAAAATGTTCAATATAAAATATTCCACCTGAGACCTGGAAGCAAGACAATGTATTATTTTATCCTTAGTCCCCACACGTGTTTCATACTATAATCGTATGTAGGCGAATTGGCATGCTAGACGCAAACACATTATTTAATTATTAAATAGTTTAAAAAGTAAAAAAGAAATAGGCTATGCCTGCAGCTATCAAAAAGCCTTAGAAAACGTAATATTGTAATTATTTTAAAATTAATATAGATATAATTTGAATAAATCTACAATTGCTATGCTTAGAGGATTTATGCTGTTGTAATACAATATGCCTTTATTTCGTGTATGTGTAAGTAAGGTAATTTTTATCTCATAAGCAATTAAAACAAATGTGGTCCATTCTAGTTAATAGCATGAATTTCAGTATTCAATATACATATATTTCCTTTCAATATAAATTATATGCTTGCCAAATTTTTTCTACCTCAAATTTATTTTCACTTTTGATGTGGTTTTTGCAAACATACATATATTAAAATATATATGTTGTTTATCAGCACGCACCTAGAGCCAGACGGGAAAATCCCACAGCAAAATTAACGAACAGCACACGAGCCTGAACTCTATTTGCCTTGAAAACATTACTTCTTTAAAGATTATATTACATTTTCAAAATAAAATAAGTTGTACTAAAACATCTTTGTAGGTTGTTGCACGGTTAACTGTGCTTTTTTGAAAATCCCGCTTAAGATCTACTTGTATGCACATTATGTATCTTTCCGCCACATGTAAATTTAATATTACCATGGGTCTGATCACTTAATTTATGCATGGGTAAAGTGAAAGTCTGAAATTATAAGAAAAAACATTTTACAAATTTCATAATATAATATCTTTCTGCCAGTGAAGAGATGAATTCGATTATTGATGAACTCGGAGCTGTGGGGGTTTATTGAATGAAATATTATGTATGTGTGTGTGATTTTTGTTAATTTAATAGTAAGTGCGATGACCTGACGAGGCGTGGCCTCAAACAAGTGAGTGTGTTTGAAGTCAAGCGAGGTCTTAATAGGTCAGCGAGGCCATTTTCTGTGTAGGAAGCATATGAAAAAATAAAATGTTAATACTATAGTGAATGCTCTGTATCAAATGGGAAACCTCGGTTATACAAAGGTTTGGTGGTAAGATGTGAATCAAAATACTAATATTTTTACTATCGTCTGTACGCAGAGGTTAATTCGGCTGCAGGGTGGTTGAATTAGAATACTTCAAAGGAGGCAAAGTTTTCTGTGTGTGCTATTACTTTATTTTGTTTTTATAAAATTTTATTTTATTGAAAAATGATGCGTGTTGATGTAAATAAAATGTGTTTGTATTGGACAAAGAAAAAACCAACAACAGCAGCCATAAACTGGAAAATAAATACATTTTCAATAATAAATGGTTTCATGATATCGTTTGCTCGTACCTGTAATTATTATACATGTGGAAATCCACGAATGAAAAATAAATGAATGCGGCAAACAAATAAATTATAGTAGCTTGTAAAATGAATTTACAAAGTGGTTGTTCTGTATGAGGTGACATGGTTCTAACATACCTATTTCTTATAGCAAATGCTCTCTACTAAATAGAAATCCTTGGATATGCGAAGGTATGGTGACAAAATGCAAATCAAAATATTGTTTATTTTTATCGGATGTATGCAGAGTTCAGTTGGCCTGCAGGAGAGTTGAATTTGAATACTTTAAAGGATTCTACAAATTTGGTCTATATCCTCTGGATATAACAACAAATATGTATGTTGCATACAATACTGATATTAAAATAAATCCCGTTGGAGTAGTTTGAACTGGGAACGGGTATGGCAAGTATCGTTAAGTTAAATTTTTTTAATGGAAATTATCTAAGTTAAAAACGCTAATTGGGGACTTTTGATAATTTATTGTAATGCGTACATTTAAGGCGTTTCGTGACCAGAAAAATATTTGCATTAATAATAATGACACAAAACTCTTATGCATTCGAATTGGATGCGTAGAAAATGGAAAGCAGGACACTCTGAAAACCAATACTGATTCGTATACAACGAACTCTAGCTGTACACGTCAGAAAAATGGCGTCACTGACTAGTAACATGCCGGAACGCCGTTCGCCAATCAGTGCCTGGTAATTTATTTACCAGCTGGAAGCCCAGCCAGTAGGGAATCATTCGCAGGACGCGGTAGCCAAACTCGCACATGGACTGGAACAGGGCTTCGCGAAGCCAATCGGCGAATGGGTTCACTCAAATCAAAGGATCCACCTCATTTCGTTTCTGTGTACTTATCTACTCTGTGATTATTGCTTAGTGCTATTGACAAAGTAATGTGTTTTGATCGTGCTGGGAGTAAAAATAAAGCTCGTGCGGAGACCACCTTACCATCAACCAGTCGTTTGACCTATGCTGAGGAGAGCTGAAGTATTCTGCTATTGCTGTTTGAATAATCTGTGAGTGCTGTATGATTATTTAATTTAATCATATTTAGATTAGAAGGGCTGCATTTAGCGTATGCCGATATGATGTGAGAAGCATTTTTTTCCCAGTTGATTTTTTATTCGCCTCGGTACATAGTTTAATTTTGTAAGACATTTTATGCTCATATACGAACTATGTTTGTGACTTATATATACGCGGGCGGGAGGTAATGATTGATAGCAGCGCTTCGTACTATAGCATGAAGGAGTTTCGGTCCTCTACTGAAAAATCGTTTATTTATAACAATAGCAAACCGTAAACGAAAAGTCCCGAGGGTGTACAAGTCTTTTTCTTATGATAAGTTGTAATGAAGTTCTCGTGTATTTTTTAAAGTGAAGCGATCACATTTGTTTGAAATGAAAACCTGAATATGGTGTACGCTTTTTAATGTGTGATTTTGGCAATGCAATGAAACAAACAAGTACTGTGCGAAATTACTACTTGCATGCCAAGCATAGCATGTAAGTCAATAAATCAATATTTGTCGTTTTATTTGTATGCAAGTAATGAAATGAATTGTAAAAATATGATATGCAGTATATGTTGTAATGAATTTGGTTATATTCTTGACCATGATTACATTTTATAGTTAAATGTAGTAAAATATGAACACAATATAAATGCATGGTAAATACTATAAAATTCAATACGGTTTCTAACGTAGTTTGTGGTGACACATACGAACCATCCTGAAAACATTTGCCCTTTACATAAATGCTTCGAAAATGGCTGCAAATTATGAATATAAAAGGCTTAAGGTATAATGAAACACAGCAGTCTGTTTTAGGTCGTGAGTGTTGACTATAGTGTGAGTTTGATGGTTCCACTCAATAAGTACCTAAATTACGGTTAACTTTGCTTATAAAAGGACTAAATGCATAATGAATCATATAGCATTGGTTGGGTTTAGTATTTATCTGATATGGTATACGTTAAACATTTATCTAACTCCAACGGTTCCTGAAATACAACCAAATATGCCAAGTTGGTGGGCCTGACTTTAGCATACTATGGTTGAAATATTATTTGAGGTAAGGCGACAACTTTCCTGTATTCTAGAATCGAGCTGATTGCATATACTGATCATAATTACTTTTTAAACAGTAATATCTATGCCTTTAGAAAATTCAATGTGGTGCAGAAAATGATCGAATAACGAGTGTCCATGTTGCCACATTAGCTCTAGTGAAACTGCCTTATGTCGCTGGATGGTAGGTAAGAAAGCCACTGGCTCTGGTCATGCCTGCTACAATCAAATGATTCTCACTCCTGGCGGTCTGTGGGATCGTGCAGAACTGGTCAACAGTACACGGGTTCCTTCATATGCCCATTGTCGTAACAAAATCTGACTGTGAAATTTTAACATCTTAAATTGTGTCATGCCATCCACCCTGCCTCTCATTGCCCATGTAATCACATGTTCCGACTTCATATTCGTATCCCTCTTCAATATACACTGAGGTGACAAAAGTCATGGGATAGCAATATGCAAATATATAGATGTCAGTAGTATCGCATACAAGATGTATAAATGGGCAGTGCATTGGTTGGGCTTTCATTTGTAGTCAAGTGATTAATTTGAAAAGGTTTCTGACAAGATTATGGCCGCACTACGGGAATTAACAGACTTTGAACGCGGAATGGTAGTTGGAGCTAGACGCATGGGACATTCCATTTCGGAAATGGTTGGGGAATTCAACATTCGAGATCCACAGTGTCAAGAGTGTGCCGAGAACACCTAATTTCAGGCATAACCTCCCACCATGGACAACGCAGNTAAAAATAAAGCTCGTGCGGAGACCACCTTACCATCAACCAGTCGTTTGACCTATGCTGAGGAGAGCTGAAGTATTTTGCTATTGCTGTTTGAATAATCTGTGAGTGCTGTATGATTATTTTATTTAATCATATTTAGATTAGAAGGGCTGCATTTAGCGTATGCCGATATGATGTGAGAAGCATTTTTTTCCCAGTNAATTTAATCATATTTAGATTAGAAGGGCTGCATTTAGCGTATGCCGATATGATGTGAGAAGCATTTTTTTCCCAGTTGATTTTTTATTCGCCTCGGTACATAGTTTAATTTTGTAAGACATTTTATGCTCATATACGAACTATGTTTGTGACTTATATATACGCGGGCGGGAGGTAATGATTGATAGCAGCGCNACATTTTATGCTCATATACGAACTATGTTTGTGACTTATATATACGCGGGCGGGAGGTAATGATTGATAGCAGCGCATGAAGGAGTTTCGGTCCTCAACTGAAAAATCGTTTATTTATAACAATAGCAAACCGTAAACGAAAAGTCCCGAGGGTGTACAAGTCTTTTTCTTATGATAAGCTGTAATGAAGTTCTCGTGTATTTTTTAAAGTGAAGCGATCACATTTGTTTAAAATGAAAACCTGAATATGGTGTACGCTTTTTTAATGTGTGATTTTGGCAACGCAATGAAACAAACAAGTACTGTGCGAAATTACTACTTGCATGCCAAGCATAGCATGTAAGTCAATAAATCAATATTTGTCGTTTTATTTCTATGCAAGTAATGAAATGAATTGTAAAAATATGATATGCAGTATATGTTGTAATGAATTTGGTTATATTCTTGACGATGATTACATTTTATAGTTAAATGTAGTAAAATATGAACACAATATAAATGCATGGTAAATACTATAAAATTCAATACGGTTTCTAACGTAGTTTGTGGTGACACATACGAACCATCCTGAAAGCATTTGCCCTTTACATAAATGCTTCGAAAATGGCTGCAAATTATGAATATAAAAGGCTTAAGGTATAGTGAAACACAGCAGTCTGTTTTAGGTCGTGAGTGTTGACTATAGTGTGAGTTTGATGGTTCCACTCAATAAGTACCTAAATTACGGTTAACTTTGCTTATAAAAGGACTAAATGCATAATGAATCATATCACATTGGTTGGGCTTAGTATTTATCTGATATGGTATACGTTAAACATTTATCTAACTCCAACGGTTCCTGAAATACAACCAAATATGCCAAGTCGGTGGGCCTGACTTCAGCATACTATGGTTGAAATATTATTTGAGGTAAGGCGACAACTTTCCTGTATTCTAGAATCGAGCTGATTGCATATACTGATCATAATTACTTTTTAAATAATAATATCTATGCCTTTAGAAAATTCAATGTACTGCAGAAAATGATCGAATAACGAGTGTCCATGTTGCCACATTAGCTCTAGTGAAACTGCATTATGTCGCTGGATGGTAGGTAAGAAAGCCACTGGCTCTGGTCATGCCTGCTACAATCAAATGATTCTCACTCCTGGCGGTCTGTGGGATCTTGCAGAACTGGTCAACAGTACACGGGTTCCTTCATATGCCCACTGTTCGTAACAAAATCTGACTGTGAAATTTTAACATCTTAAATTGTGTCATGCCATCCACCCTGCCTCACATTGCCCATGTAATCACATATTCCGACTTCATATTCGTATCCCTCTTCAATATACACTGAGGTGACAGAAGTAATGGGATAGCAATATGCAAATATACAGATGGCAGTAGTATCGCGTACAAGATGTATAAATGTGCAGTGCATTGGTTGGGCTTTCATTTGTATTCAAGTGATTCATGTGAAAAGGTTTCTGACAAGATTATGGCCGCACTACCGGAATTAACAGACTTTGAAAGCGGAATGGTAGTTGGAGCTAGAGGCATGGGACATTCAATTTCGGAAATGGTTAGGGAATTCAACATTCGAGATCCACAGTGTCAAGAGTGTGCCGAGAATACCTAATTTCAGGCATAACCTCCCACCATGGACAACGCAGTGGCCGACCGCCTGCACTTAATGACCGAGACCAACGACGTGTGCGCAGAATGGTCAGTGTTAACAGACAAGCAACACTGCGTGAAATAACCGCAGGAATCAATGTGGGACGCACGACGGACGTGTCCGTTAAGACAGTGTGGCGAACTTTGCCTGTACTTGGCTATTCCAGCAGAAGACCGACTCGAGTGCCTTTACTAACAGCACGACATCGCCTGCAGCGCTTCTCCTGGGCTCGTGACCATATCGGTTGGACCCTAGACGACTGGAAAATTGTGGCTTGGTCAGATGAGTCCCGATTTCAGTTGGTAAGAGCTGATGGTAGGGTTCGAGTGTGGCGCAGACCCCACGAATCCATGGACCCAAGTTGTCAACAAGGAACTGTTCAAGCTGGTGGTGGCTCCATAATGGTGGGGGCTGTTTTTACATGGAATGGACTGGGTCCTCTGGTCCAACTGAACCGATCATTGACTGGGAAGTGTTATGTTTAGCTACTTGGAGACCACTTGCAGCCATTCATGAACTTCATGTACCCAAACAACTATGGAATTTTTATGGATGACAATGAGCCATGGCACTGGGCCACAACTGTTCGCGATTGGTTTGAAGAACATTCTGGACAATTCCACTGAATGTTTTGGCCACCACGATCGCCCGACATGAATCCCATCGAACATTTATGGGACATAATCGAGATGTCAGTTCGTGCACAAATTCCTGCACCGGCAACACTTTCGCAATTATGGACGTCTATAGAGGCAGCATGGCTCAATATTTCTGTTGGGGACTTCCAACGACTTGTTGAGTCCATGCCATGTCGAGTTGCTGCACTTCGCCGGGCAAAAGGAGGTCCGACACGCTATTAGGAGGTATCCCATGACTTTTGTCGCCTCAGTGTATGTGTGTGCACACGTCACACAATATATTTACATTACATGCTTACATTTCCAATTAAAAAAAAAATTAAACTTAGTTGTATATTTACTGTTTCTAAAATTATTCGTAGTCAGCTCTTGTGGTCTCATTTTCGTAGTTACCTGAAAAAAAAAAAAAGCATATCTACATATATCAAACGATATACATGTGTTTCCAAGTCTTTAAATCAATAAATTAGATTAAATACATAACTTTTATTTATAAAACTATGTGTAATGAGTAGTTGAGGCTTCACATTCGTATTTAGCTCAAAAATAAGCGTTTGCACGAATATCATACTATATACTTGCGTTTCCAAGTTTTTAAAACAATGAACAAAATTAATTTATATTGCATACATAACTTTTATTTGTAAATACATACATAAACATAGGGTGTGACGTTATGTTGGAATTAGTATTGAAGAATCAAGTATGGAAAAATAGTACATCAAATTCCTACTTGGAAAAATCTTTAATGCGTATCTAAGTCTATAAAATAGAATATGGAAATTGGATGACTGAAGGCCCAGGCGTTAGAAAGAGTAATCATAATGTCTTATGCCATATTCGAATTCTCAAACATGTCCAGTTGTATGCTGCATGTAATACAGACTGCGTATAAAAGAATACCCCAACTTTAAAGGTCTATAATATCAAAACCAAACAACCTACAACCTTGATTGATCAATCAAATGAACCGTGGAACCGTGAAGTTTGTGTACCATACATTCTTAAATGTTCAATGTGACCACCACAAGCGGCCCGAACGACATCTACGCGATAATAAAACTCGTTCCACTCTCTTGATGTCCGGTGTTACGATTTGGATGGCGTTCGTAACTCTCGGTTTGCGCGGGCGAGGGGGTAGCGAGCTCGCATTCGACACGTCAATGGGAAAGGTACGGTCTGATGTTTCCTTTATGGTGCTTCATCCCTTTGGCACCTAGCTGTTCGCGGATACCAGAACGAGACGTTGCCGCAACGCTGGATTGGTCGAGGAGCAGCTGGTGACCAGGCTCTTCATCACTGACTCCCAAGAAGCCCGGATCTTACCCTATGCGATTTTTTTTCTATGGGGGTACATAAATGATGAAGTGTTTCGTCCACCATTGCCGGCTAATATTGACGACCTGAAAACGAGAATAACGACGCCATCCAAAACGTAACACCGGACATGCTGACAAGAGTGTGGAACGAGTTTGATTATCGCGTAGATGTCGTTCGGACTGCTCATGGCGGTCACATTAAACATTTATGAGTATATGGTAAACAGTTCTACGGTCCATTATATTTGTCAATCAAGGCTGTAGGTTGTTTGGTTTTGATATTATAGACCTCCAAAGTTGGGGTATTCTTTTATACTCATTCTGTATATCAAGTCTGAATATGTTATGTGAAACAAAAATATTAACTTAATCGATAAGCGTATGAATTGATGCCTTTTTTAAATATGAACATTAATGTGCTTAGCCATAAGAATATTTATAAAAAAATTACATGCTTTAAATTATGAAAATAAAATGAATCATTCTTGTATACTGTAAAGCTGAATAATAATTTTTTATTTATTAGATTTTGACTTTTATGTCGGTGTACATAAATTCAAGTTTCTTCTTTTATTAATTTTTGTAAAACCGTGCACCCTAGGTCAAAAATGCTTCTCAAATGTTTTTTATTTCATTTTCGACCCTTATATCCGAGTAAATCTTGAAATTTTACTCTTTGTTCTAAATAAAAAACTACCCAGACTATCCTCAATTATGCATGAATCGATATATACTCGTGTTTATTAAATGTTGGTTCTTATATCGGTGCTCGTGCGTGTGTGTGTGTGCGTCTGTGTGTGTGAGTGTGTAAGGTTGACCGAGAGGCTGGCTGCCCGAATCCAAACCGTTTTCCTTTAACAAAAATGTTCAGGATTACTATATTTCTTTTAAACATTTACAATGAAATGTTTAGTGTACTCAGACACATTTATTAGTATGTTTGTAGAAATACATATTGATTATTGGGTGTGCAAATTGAGTAAAGTTTTTTACAGTCACGTTGAAATAGTTTTTGGCACTATACGAGTCCGTATAGCTGCTTGCCAACATGCTTTGAGATCAATCAGTCATAGGTATTCGTATGAAATCCGGTATGGCGTCGGGGGATAGACACACAGAATAGCTGATTCTAATATCACTGTTCAATTCGCCTTTAAAATACACGCCTGCAGACATGCTTCACATTATATTACGTATCTAATTTGAAAACTTAAAAGTATATAAAATTTTATTTATAAATTTATTGATACCCAACATAGTATTTGAACAAATTGACTATATGGGTTTGATCCTGGTCATGGGTGAAACCTATAATATGAATTTTGTGACTAGAACTTCGAGGGTTGAAACATGGTGGCCTTTTATGCTTATAAAAAAGACTCAAGGCATAATGCATTTTTCATCTCGGATAGACTTGCACTGGTCTGATACGTTACAATTTCCATGTGTCTAACTCCGGCAGTCTTTTAATTATGTCCAACTGTGCCTCTAAATTCGTAGCTGTCTGATAGAGGCACAGTGCAACTAAAACACGTTCTGGGGTAAGGCCCCCACTGTCCTGTATTCGTAGCTCGGGTTTGTTAACATTATTACTTTTAAAAAAATAAGATCAATCCCGACTACTAAAGTCAATGTGGTATCGAATTCATGCTAATAATCAAATTTGATTGCGTCACATATGCATTTGACTCGAAAAGAAAACACGAGTCCGGAAATATATAACACTTGGTATATTTTGATACACAATTTTATGCTTATAAAATTTAATATGGTTCTGATCATTGCCTCACAATCATGTTTTCTGAAATAATATTAGAATTCTCTTTGAAAATACCAATCCGTAGACATGCTGCTCGATATACTAATTTTAAAGTTAAATAAAAATGTATTTAAGTGCATTACTTTTATTTATAAAATTATGCTTTTCATAATCTGTGGTTGTGGCATCATATACTACAAATCCGTCTTGGAAATACGAATCCACATACATATTGCTCAGCATAATCTTTTCTGTACATTTTAGAAATGAAATAAAATATATTACATTAAATACATATTTTATTTATAAAAAATTTCTATAATTAAGGATGATGCATCGTATTCAAATTGTTTTTGAAAATACGAATCCATAGACAGGTCGCTCGATACACTTTTTTCTGTAAGTTTAAAAGTTAACCTCTTGTTTATAAAATTATTCATTTTAGTGCCTTGTGACTGTTGTATAAGTTAACTGGTTATTTTTTAATATATATACACACATTTAGACCTGTACTGGCACCCTTGTCCTGATGGCTCAGTCGCAAATGGTGGTCAACTATGCTTATAAGATTGACGCATGCCGCATTGTTAGTATTTAGAAGCACCACTGTCATACCCTCTGCCCTCTTAAACCAGGATACCCAGTGTAGGGCCCCCAGTACACGTGCCGCCCTTTAACACGTGATGTGAGGACAGGCCGACCCCAGAGGATGGATAGGCAGTTAACATGTGTCAAGGTTGTGCGGCTGGTCCCCTCTCCCACCCCGAGCAAAATCGCGCGAGTACTTTGACACACGCCAAAGAAATGCGGAGGTAAGCTGAGTTTCGCCGATACACTGTGAGACTATGTTTTGACAGAAGAATGTTGTGAGCCCCGAACCACTAACTACTAACTCAAAGCTCGGGAAAAGTCATGCTTGGGTTTAGGTTTAAAACAGTCTCCGATCCGGTATCTTCGCTAAATGATAGTGAAGGTTAGTGACAGCAGCTACAGAGCATCCTGGTTGGATAAGTTTTGGTACATCTCCAACTGTGTACGGCTGAATTCAGACCATCAGATCAGCCTCCTGACTTTCACAAGCACACTGCAGGTCGAATCTCGCTCACCAGATTGATCTGTGGCAACACCGCGCAATTTCTCTGTGGTCACTAAAAATTAATTTTGTGGTGTCTACAAAACATTTTGTGTTTATCATAAAATAATTTGTGGCCTCCACAAAGCATTTTTTTTAGTGTGATGAACGTGTTTGCTTATATTTTAATTTTTAATAGGCGAGCTTTTTTATATGAATAAAATACTTTTACCAATTTGAATCTTATCTAATTGCATTATCTCAAAGCACTTGTTTACAAGAATGGAGTTCAAACCTGAAATCGTATCCACGTCTTTTATAATAATCGTATTGGCAGAAAAGCCGTTCAGTATTGGAACACAGAGATTCATTTAACGCAGTTAGCGTGATCACTCTACGAGATGAAACACTGGCAAATGTTCAGTTAAGCTGAATTAGTTATACATATAGGCCCATTCCTACAGTTGGTTAGATTTCTCAGCCACAGCGGAGGGGGAGTTCACTTGTTCGCGAATGTTTACGGACAGCAGCTTCGCTGCGATAGGTATGGAGACCGGTTCTAACGTGTCTGGAGATAATGGTACATGTTAAGCACAGAAGAGGGATCGAGGTAAGAGCGACAGTCTCACACGTATTAAAGGTTGCTTTTTGAATGGCGTGCAGTCGTGCTGTGTGTGATCTTGGGACTTAGGGTAGGTGGTTCTGAAATTATATTTGCGGAAATTTCAAGCTCATTTAAGGTCCTGTATTCAGTACGTTTGTTTGTTACACGATTTTAAAAACTATTCTTAACTTTGACAGAAGTCTTTACGTATACATTCGTGTTTGCTATGTCTTCAAAGGTCGATCATGAGCAGCGCTGAGAGTACTGGAAGTTTTCTTTGTCGCGGTAACCCGAACATGATCGTTCCTACTGCACTCAGGACTTTCGCACCGCTTGTATATGTATTACTTAAAATAATAAGAAGTTGGCTGAAACCACCTGTATCAAAAATTCTTGAAACACTTCATCAATAAGGGAAACTGAAAATGTGTACAAGACTTATGATTGCATATTTTTGAGTGCATTATGTATGGACACGAGTGGTGAGTTCTATATCTTTTATAGTGAAACTTCGGGCTGGACTCAAATCGTAGAGAACACGAAGCGAAGATGGACCGAAAGTTTTATTTAAGGTAAAGTTTTCAATCCGAATTGAGATGTAAACAAGAGGGAAGATGAAGTGAACGTGGAATGAAATCGGTATAGTAAAATATTTTGGCATTTGCGTGAACTAAAGAACAAACGATACTCGAGAAATATACAGACGGTAGTTTTTGTTTTTATTCCGCAGTTCTTTTAAAGCCAAATCAAAAATATTCCCCTTCGTATACGTTTTTCTACCATCGAATAGTTTTAATATTTCTTTCTCCAACATTACGTTTAAAAAAAACTCTACGTCTGCCACGGTCCAGACATTTGGCATTTCCTTTTTCTTGGACATTATTGCCCTTGTAGATTTAATTTGCTTTAAAAAAATACTTTAAACTCAGTACGTGCAAACATGCGAACAAAATACACTGTAGAGCAGGAAAATTAAATTTATTAATTTTTATATGAGGTGAATACACAAATGACGAAAATAAAGATTTATCCTATCCTCATTTTGCCAGGGTATAAAAATGAGCTGATTTACGGAAACTTCCGCAAATTCACAGAAAGTCCGGCGAATTTATAAAGATTTTCCGTTTATGAAAAAATGATAATTTTCTGTGGACAAGCATTTATGGTTATTCACATCTACTTTTATGTAAGCGTAAATGGCTGAAAATTCGATTTTCGTGTATTGTCAATGCCTTGAAATTTGCTTTCCCGAATGATCTAAAACTGCTTATTTCCCCCCTTGAGAAAACAGATTGATTTCGTTTCCCAATTGGCAATTTTTGTTGACAATGTGGTTACGAGACATCATTTTATCTACAAAATTTACACTGAAGAGCCAAAAAAACTGGTATAGCCGTGTGTATGCAAATAACTGAGGTATGGAACCAATCAGAGTAACGTGATGCGGTCGGCAGCTAGATCGGTTACTGCTGCTACAATGGCATGTTA